>PVKS010019465.1:0-38337 GCA_004027875.1 Aplodontia rufa | reverse complement strand
CCCTTTGTTATGCTCCCAAAGTTGCCAGGCTGGAGGTACTTTTTCTATGATTTAAAAATCTAAACATGAAAAAAGCTTTACCAAATCAATCTTGGCCCCTTGATACTAAAAAAGAGGTAATAAGAGAAGAATTTGTTAATCCCAAGTGTGACTTTTGTCAAAATTCTTTAAATAAACCTTTGTCATTGAACCAGACTCAGTTGATCAGTCTAACTGGTTAAAAGAAAATCACTCCTCATATTTAGCATAACAATCTAATCATCAGGCAAATTCCACTGAACAAGAATCAGGGGAACTTGAGTACTCTTTCCTATCAGAATGCTACGCTTAGAAACTTAAAATAATTCAGCCCCCCTAAAAGAGTTCTCTGCCACCCTGGAAAAGCAACCTAATAGTTTATCTCCAGATTACTAGATAGTAATTATTTTTCTAAACTTTTGTTTCATGTATAAATACATTAATGTGCACAAATTTCAAGTATACAACTCATGAAATTTTGCAAGCTCAACACCTTTGTCTAACTAGCAGTAAATCAAGGTTTAGGATGTTAATATCCCATAAGCCTCCCTTACGTCCCAGTCATTAACTCAGCCAAATGTAACTACAATTCTGACTTCTCTTACTATAGCTGAGCTTGGTCTGGTTTTGAACATCATATAAATGGAATCATACCAAATGAATGCTTTTATGACTGACTTCTTTTGTTCAGATATTATTATGTCCATGAGAAGAATCTACATTATAGTGGGTGTCATTAATTTCTTCTTTTTCATTGCTGTACAGTAGCCATTGTGTGACTGTTATATATTATATGAATATACCATTCTATCACTGATGTACATTTGCATTATTTTTAATTTTAGCAATGATGAATAATGCCATTACAAACATTCTAGTAATTGTACACACATTTATGAAAGTCCATCAGGTTTATATCTAAGAATGGAAATGCTGCATCATAGGTTACATATATGCTTAGTTCTATAATCTATTGTGAAGGTTTTGCAAAATAGTACTTCCAATTTACGCTCTCACCTACAATGTATGGGAGTACCTTTTCTCCACATCCTCTACAACACTCAGTATTATCAGCTGGTAAAATTGTAAGCATGCTCATGTTGGTCAGTAACAGCTCACTTGGCATCCCTCTGCATTTCCCTAATATAAATATCTTTCTCTTTTGCTTACCACTTCACTCTCCTTAATGATAAGAAGCGAATCTTTATTTTAATGAAGTCAGTTTATCAGTTTTTCAGTTTTGTTTGTTCTTTTGTATTCTTGTTAGGAAATCTTTGCATATTCCAAGATCTTAAATACGTTCTTTAATATGTCACTATCATCTATAAAACATATTAGATCTATCATCCACTGGCAATTGACTTTTATGTATGACCCACCTAGAGGAGAAACTTCTTCTTTTCCCCATATTCATATACAATTGATCCATCATGGTTGGCACCTTTGTCATAAATAAAACAGGCTGGGATGTATGTGGTTTCTGGACTTTCTATTCTGTTTTTCTGATCAATTTGTCTATGCTAGGGGCAAGAAAACAGTGTCAACTGCTGTGGCTTCATAAGAAGTCTTGCCATCGGAAGTCTGCATCCTCCCACTTTGGTCTTGTGCAGAATGATCTTCGCTCTTCTTGGCCCCTTAGCATTTACGTTTAAATTTTATCATCTGCTTGTCAATTTCCACCTCGCTCGCCAGGCAAGCAAGAACTTTACCACTGAGCTGCATCCCCTACCCCATAACTGCTGAAACTCTTAAGATGACATTGGATCCATAGATCAATTAGGAAAGAATTACCGTGTTTTCAATATTGAATCTTCCAATTGGTGAACATGTGATAGCCCTCTACTTACTTACTTAGGTGTTTTCTCTCTCTCAGTAATATTTTATAGCTATCTGTATACAAGTTTTACATATCTTTTATTCCATTTCCTAGTTGATATGCTTCATGATAATACAGATAGCACCTTTTTAAAAATTGCTTTTCTAATTTTCTGTTCCTGATCTATATAAATACAACTGAATTTTATGTATTTGTTTTGTTACATACAGTGACTTTACCAAATTAACTATTATTAATCCTAATAGTTCATTTTTTTGTTGATTTTTTTAAAATTTCCAATCCTGTCATTTGCAAACAAAAGCAGTTTTATTTCTTCCTGTGTAGTGCTTAGGTCTTTTATTTCATTTTCTTTACTCATTACACTAGCTAGGAATTCCAATAAAATGATGAATAGAAAAGAGGCAATAAAAGATATCCTTACCACATTCCTAATATTGTGAGCAAAATTTTTTACTATTTAATCATTAAGAATGATGTTTGCATTGGGTTGTGGTACATATCTACCATGGAGTTTTACTCAGCAATTAGAAACAATGATATTACAGCCTTTGAAGGTAAATGGATGGCTATGGAAGAAATTATGCTGAGTGAAATAAGAATAACCCAGAGAATCAAGGGTCGAATTTCTTCACTCATCTGTGGAGGCTAGAGCTAGACCCTGGCCATTGAGAAAGGAGATCTATTATCATGTCTTAAATTCGGATAAGGTGTAATGTCATACAACCTAAGGCATTTGTAGAGATGTATTGGGAAGGTGGGGAGGGATAAGGGTGGGTAATTTGGGGGTGCTCTTGAGGGTAAATCTAATTTCAGAATTTATATATATATTATTTCCTTAGAAGCTTGTTTGATTGTTCAACAAATAAATTTCTGAATAAAAAAAAAGAATGATGTTTGCATCCAGGAACAGGAGGAGTGCACCCCTGTAATCCCAGCAGCTTGGGAGTCTGAGTCAGGAGGACCACCGGTTCAATGCCAGTCTCAGCAACCTAACAAGGCCCAAAGCAAATTAACAAGACCCTGTCTCAAAATAAAATAAATAAATTGGGGTGGGGATGTGGCTCATCCCTAGGTTTAATCCCTGACACCAAAAAAAATTTTTTTAAAGAATGATGTTTGCTATTAAGCTTTTTAAAATATCCTTTACCAAGATAACTACTTTCTTTTCCTAGTTGAGTAAGGATTTTTTTGCATAATTAGTATCAGATTTTATCAAATGCTATTTCTTAATTTATCAAAGTGATCATATTTTTTCTCCTTTCATCCCATTAAAATGCCTGCATACTTCTACTATGATCAGAGAACATACTGTACATGACTTTGAAGCATGTTGAGACAAGCTTTATGGTCCAGCATACAGTCTGTATTGGTAAATGTTTCATGTGCACTTAAGAAGAAAGCACATATCTGCAGTCACTAAGTCCAGTGTTCTATATATGCAGTCAGGTAAATTTTATGGATCGTGCTGTTCATATTTTCTATATTCCTGTTAAATTTGTTCTTTATAAATCAGTAACAGAAAAATAATTAGAAAAATTTCTAAATGTTCCAAAATTAAGCAATACTACGTCAATTAACCCATACATCAAAGAAATATAATGAAACACTGCTTGGAGAAAATATGTAAGCTTAAGGCTTATGCTGGAAGGGGAGTAAAGCTTAAATTGCTTTATTTTCCTTTTGAATTGAGCCTTTTGATATTGTGAACTATCTCTTTCTCTTTGTAACAGCACTTCTGATCTGGGGGTACTGGGCAGTCTGGAAATATGTTGGGTGATTGCAAATGAAGTAGAGGATCTCGTGGCATCAAGTGGGCAAAGGTCAGGGGTGCTGATGAGTACCCTAAAGCACAGGACAGTCCCTCCCAACAAAGAATTCTCCAGTCTGAAATGTCCACAGGGCTAAATTGAAAGAGCCCTGTGCTATAACAGATTACAATGTATATTCTTGAGTTGTTATAGTCTATCACATATGAATACTTTTAATCACTTCTCAGAAAATACAGGGGTCACTTTGACATTTTAAGACACAGTCCCCCCACCATTTTATGGTATTTTCATCATACATTTATTCCCCACAAATATTTTAAATCTCACATTATTTCCATTGGTGCTTGATGCATGCAGTATCTACTGATTTATGTTTTTCACATACTTGCACCATTCCTTCCTGAATTTTCGTACTTCCATTTGGGAACATTTTTCTCTGCTTGATGAATGACTTTTACTATTTCTTTCAATGAATCATCTGCTATATATGATTCCTTAAGCTTTTGTTTGCCTCAAAATGTCATAATTATTTTTTGTTTTACCATCATTTTGAAGATTATTTTCCTTGGTATAAAATTCTAAGTAGACATTGCTTTCTTTCAAGACTTTACATGCATTGTGCCATGTTACCTAGCTTTCATTTACTTGCTTAAAAATCAAGTGTTGATCATATGGTTGCCTCTGTGAACATATTTCTTTTCTTTCTGGCACCTGTTAAGATTTTTTTTTTCTGTCTTTTATTAGTTTCATTGCATTGTTTCCAGGAGTAGTTTTCTTTGCATTTTGCTAACTACAACACCTATAGCTGGTGCTTCAGGAGTCTCCCCTGAAGATTTGGCCTCCTAAACTGCATTTGAAGTTCCTCATCACTGTGACACTGCTCTCTCTCCTTCACTTCTTAGCTACTTGCAGCTGTTTTCTGCTTAGTTTATGAGCCTCTCATCCCACATGTTCACTACTTAGAATGTGACAAATTACTTAAGGGGAAACTGCAAGCAGAATCCAGGACTCAGTATTCTCAAGCACTCTTTCCTCTAGTCCTGGCTCCTCTTCTGGTTCATCATGGCTCCTCTACTTCTGGTTGCCTTAGGAGCCTTGAATTCTGGTGTTTGGCTCTAAGCCCAATAAGGACCCTGCCACAAAATTTATGTTTATATTGTATGAGTTACTCCACAATTGTCAAAAGCCCCAAAAGGGAAAATTAACAGTTAATGTAGGGCTCACTTTAATGAATTCTTCTTCTCTTAAGGATCTTGACCTATAGTCCTGGCTGCCTTGATTTCCCTTTGTTGTCTGAAAGCATCTGTTCTATAGTTATTCTTAGCAAGAGGGTTAGTCTAAAACTAGCCACTCAATCTTAATCAAAACCAGGTGTTGAAATTACTTTTTAATTGACTACGAGCAATACAAAGTTAAGAACTAATTGGATTCATTATATTATTTGGTTAATTAGACTAATAACTACCTAGAATTTCCATAGCTCCACTCTTCCAAGGATTTCAAAGCATTTTCATGCATTTATTGAAATACCACTACTCTCCACTCTGTAAATTTTAAATTGTCATTAAGTAATAAAATATCTCAAGTTCATAAGTACATAGGTATTCAGAGAAATCAGACATGCTGATTACCAAAATAATTGGAGTGGTTTGAAATCCCAAGAAATGGCTTCCCTATAAAGACAACATGATTCACATTAGGCATGTAACTCCCAATAACCTCTTGTGCCCTAAATGGTGGTTTGGGGACTTCACCAAGCAGAGTAAATAGATCAATATCAAGACCACTCATGGTTTTTTAAAACATAATTATAGTGAAATAATTTTCTGTAAGAATTATAGGATAATAAATACCATAGTTTAAGTTGAACTGAGTTTCCTGTGTAAGTGAAATCATGACATTACAAAACATTCTGTTTCTCCTTTTAGATTGATAGTAGCAGTAGCCTTTGAAGTAATGCTGTGCTCAGTGGAGATTTCCCCATGCCTTCTCTCCAGAATTGGCATTAAACCTCTATTCTTTACAAATTTCTACAAATTCATTCTAGAGAAACATATTCAGCTTATAAAAGGAATATAAAGGGTTTTTTTAACTTAATAGGGAGACAAGTTAGTAAATAAGCAGTAAGAGCTGTAGACCTTAACTGTAAATTATAGGAAATAGTTACAAATGAAACACAGGCACCCAATAGACACCCAATAAATATTTGATGATATTGATTTCTTGCATCCTACAATGAGTTTTTAGTGGGGCTTTGATAGTAATTGGGTACCTCATCTTAATATCTTGACACAAAGGCATTTGAAATAATCCATCATTGGGCTTCTCTGGGATTCCAAATATAAGCACCACAAACTGAGCGAGAACAGGTTGACCTCACAAGGGCCCTTACAACCCTGTGAATTGAGAATAAATAAATGCAGGATAGCATTTTTATAGATAATTTCTGTCCAGAAGTAGAAGTATCTCACAGTGATTAGATTTCCTACTTTTTCTTCAAAGACTACAAAGAAGTATGGTCACACTCAGTTTACAAACTGGAAAGCATACAGAAATCAAATCAACAACGATCACAAAACATGCTCACCTAAGTTAGAAAGAATGTCTGAGTGACCCCACTACCAATTCAATGTGTATTGATCAGTATCAACTTTCTGCTTCCTATTACTCTCTACACTGTTTATTTCATAGACCAAATTCCAGGTACTACACTATTTCCATATAGTTGTCTAATATGGTTATACCATTCGTATGATTACAAATTGGCCACATCTAATGAAATGCTTGTATTGCACAGCTCACTTGTTGTATCATATTTAGGAATAAGCAACAAAACAAAGTAATGTGAGGAATAGGGGGAGAACTGGAAGTTCTCTTCATTCATGCATTTACACACCAAAGAATAGTTCTTTGACTATTTCTAGTTATCACCTACATAATGAGGACTCAAGAAAGGAGGTGATGGGCATTTAGCACAATAAGAGTAATCTAGACCCTAAACAATTGCACACTTCCTGAAGCCTAAATACAAAGGAGCTTTAGAAAGTGTTTAACATTTTTATGCGATGAATAAATCAAATATTTGTCATATCTTCACTCCCGTATTTTAATTGCCCTCACTTCATAGTGAGGGAACCCATGGAAGATGTTGTAAACCAGTTCCTACTTCTTTCATCTCTCTCTAAATTCAGTTATGCCTTTGGTTAACAGTTCAGCAATATGCTGAACTTCCTTCAAAACCTTGAAACTGTCTCACCAGCCTCAGGGTAAAAGAGAAATTGTGTCAGTAACAACCAAACTGCCAGGAGGAACAGCTCAAATGTTTCCCAACATCCAGTCAACACCTGGCAAATGTCTAATGGCTGGAAGATCTAGCGTGCCCAGTGGAACAGATGTGGAAGATGGATAAGGTGGATACCCGTCCCGTGTTGGAATGTCGCTCGCTTTATTTTGTTTTGCTTGCGTGAGCAGACTGCTAGCTCTTCATATCTCCACAGACCTTTTCTATGTGAGGGTTGGCAGAATGCATGGTGCCAACTGCCCTCCAAGGGAAGCCAAGGGTACAGCAGGGCAAGCGATGGGGTCAGCCAGGGCAGGCTGGGCAGACCACCCGCAGAGCTTCCCACCTCCTCCCCAGCCTCCTGCTGAGAGCCGGGGTGGTCAGGTACCTCTGGCTCTTTTTGTGTTGAGCTTACTCATTCACTCCAAAGGGGACTCAGTTAGATTACACTGTTCACCTCCCTCTACCATTTCTCAGGTTGCATTCAGAATCAGAAGATCCAAGAAATATATTCACAGATGTTCCCTTGTTTATTTGTTGACTCTGTGTAATTTGTTTGCCCTAATTTGTTTTTGTCTACCTTGGGACTTCCCTTTTTAATTTCCCTTTCTCTGTTTACCCCTCTTTGTGGAGCAGCGGTCTGTTAAGCTGTGAGAGGCACACGCCAAATTAAAAAAAAAAAAAAAAAACACACAGCACAGCACTGCAGATTGTTTTAAGCATGGGCTGCCCCTTTGGGCCTGAAGGCCTTGCTTGAAGCCTGCACCTGCTCCTCCTCCTGAGACGTGGGGCTCCTGATCTTTATCCCTTGCCTTTAAGCTGCCTGATTCCTATTATCCAAAGTCAAACAGCGTTCTCTACATTCACGCCTCCAGCACTTGGCATGAAATTAATAAGCCTGGCTGATATATTTCCCTGGAAGCCTGCCACTCTTTAACAGTGGTGTTAGATTAAAAATTTTGGCATGGTTAATGAACAGGGAGAAGCTGAAGCCAAAAGTTTCATGCAGCAATGCAAAGATTTGGGCGTTATGAAAGGAATAGCAACTTTCCTCATATTTTCTGAATGCCATCCTAATTACAGGGTTAGATAACAAACACAACTAGACAGTCAGCACTAGAAGAAAGGGTATATTCTAGGGCTCTACTTGTATTTACATTTTATCATCTGTCTTTTCAATCACGTGGCTTCTGTTACACTGGGTTATCTAAAATTGAAATGATAGCTATGTGTGCTCTGTACAGACCTCCCTCATCCCAGGTCACTATTTTTCTCATTAAAGGAGCAGTATGAATGGGTTTTAGGCCAAAAGCTGATCTTCCCAAAGTGAAAGTTAATTCAGTAAGAGGTTGTTTTGAGCTTATTAAAGACCATTGTCCTCCTGTTAGAGATCCAGTAGTCGTTGCTTGAGTCTGTGAACACGCTCTAAATCACAAAGTACCTCCGCCTCTCCCCACAGCAGGAGGAATGTTCCTTATCAAGTCCACCCTATGCTCCCCACCCCCTTCTAAGCGTAGCACCAGCTATAGAGAATGAGAATCACCCAGAATACACAAAATCCAGTGGTCCTCATGACCTATCCTGCTGAATAAGGGTGTTTCAGAAGGTGTGACAAAGGTTGACAAAATCTAGGCAAATCTGTGTCTCCTGTTCCATCTCACTGCAGTAAGGCAGTATGGGTCAGAGACAAAGTTCTCTGACCCCAGTGACCAGTCTCTGCTTCTGAGGCATTAATGCCATACAACCAGAAGTCTGGGGTTATGTAAAAACCAAAATGTGGTGGGAGGCAGAAATAAAAGGAAATAGAAGAAAAAGAAAAGTCAGACCTGCTTAGCAGAAATAAATAAGCTCTACAACCTAGTTCTGTTCCCTGAAGAATGACTGGGAGATACAATGACCAACAGCTACATGCTCCCACTCTTCAGGAATACCTGGCTATGAGTCTCAAGACCTGGCAAAGGTAGAACTACCAGGGCTGAACAGTTACCCAATTCTTTATTCCAATTAGAAAAGCCTAAGCAAACAGCTCAGAAAGGAATACTCAGCAGATAAAAAAACAAGATTTGTTTTTCATGTGCTCTAAGGTGTCAGGAAAAATCAAACTCAACCTGTCTATGATGTATGGGTAATATAAATCCAAGAGACTGTTGTTTTTAGTTTTTGCTTTCATTTCCTTAATCAACTGAATAGTCAAAAGAAAAAAGCATCATGTCAAAATTGCCAGGATCACTCAAAAGTTCATTTCCAACTGAAGGAAATCACCCAGATATGGATGCATGGGAACCATGTCACCTCCACTTACCTTGGCCAATGTGACAGCCATTTTTTGCACAGATACCCTATCTCATCAATGACTTGAAGAAGAAACGTAAATGGTAAATACCCCTCCCTGGGCTGAAACAGGAAGTATGACTAACATTATTCTCTTAGGTTACTGGGAGGGAAAAAGCTTTTAAAGCACATGAAGATTTCTTCAGGAGACAAGAGCTGACCTTTGGTAGAGTCAAATCAATTTCATAGCAACCTATCATAATAGGCGTCTACTGTATTCATAATTGCAGGATACTTCAAAGCTTTTTCTCAATATCAAGAAAGCATAAAGAGATCAAAGCTCCCAGACCACACATAATGAAGTGAAAGTTGTCCCAACATGTTCCCTGCCTGCAAGACAAATAAGTTAAATATATTTGCAAATGTCAACCTCTTCTCTTTTAATGCCTCTTAAATCAGGTCGGTGAGTCTGTTTTGGAAACAGAAGTAGGATGACTCACAGATACTTCCTTGGCTCATTACCCAAGCTTAGATAACAAAGCAACTCAATTTTAAGCACTCTGGAATTGCCCTATAATCCAGATCCCTAGGACATTGTAACACTCTGGCCATTTGCATTCATAGCACTGGCCCTTTGTTCAATATGCTTCCGTTGTATGCTTGCATCATTATCATATTATCTGACTAAAGTAAACCCATTTTTAAAAATCATTTAGCTCTTTTGATTCTAAGACTAAAGGCTGGTTTGCTCCTGTGGGTGTACTGAAAGTTTTGGTTCTCAAACAAAACTTGCCCTAATCACTAAATTCCATTCAAGGGAAGATGAACATTTGAGATAGATAATCTTTCCCATTCTAAAGACTACTCCAATATTCCAAAGTGTGTATTTTATTTTCTATCCAGACTTCTCCAGAAAGTACTATTTGGGGAACAAATATTGGGTGTCAAAAAACTGGTTTGATGACTCCCATACAGAATTCTCTCTCGTCCTTTGAAATGTGGCCAACCAGAATTTATTCTAGCTCTCCTCTTTCCCTAAGATTCCCATGTCCTAAGCTATGCCAAAAATTTCCCTTGGCTCCTACTCACCTCAGCACTCCAGCATGGCCTCCCATTATATCCTTGAAGATATTCCATGTTCCAATCAAATGCTTATCCACCACTAAACAAGACTCAGTTAAATGATTTCATAGCACCCAGTACTGTATGCTCGTGGAACACATCACCATTAAAAACTGTAAAATCATTTCCATGATGTCTGACAGCACTATATCCCTGAGCCTAGCCCCTCTGTCTAGCACACAGGGGTGCCCACCGCAGAGTTAATAAGGAAAATAATAAATGAACGGAAATGCCCTTTCCTGCATCTGTAAACTTGTTCACTGACTTTTGTTTCTCTACGATTATTAGCCCTATTTTCCTTTGAAAGACATCTCAGATCCAAAAATCTCCAAATTAATATTTCATAATTTCTCCAACTTCCCTCAAACATTTATTTAGTATCCATCCTACACTGAGGCACGGCTCTTTCCCTACTCTGAATTCCCATTGTCCTCTATTCATACCTGTGTTAGGAAACTTGCCACGATTTCTCTTATAATAGTGTCATTTTGTTTTCTCTATCTCAGCACCTCCACTAGAGGGTAAATATCTCATGAGCATATCTCACTCCTCACTCTCAACCTTCCTGAAGGTTTATGTTTTCTGAGCTGAGCAAAGGCAATGCATCCTCATGCCAGCTTAAACAGAAAACCCTGAAGTTAATATGCTTTGGATAAACAAGTGAATAGACAGTTATTTATGGTCATCCCAACTCTTTGAAAACAAAAATCTTTCTTGATGCTTCTTCTTATTCTGAATAGCACAAACTTCCTGAAACAATTGTTTAGAATGAATAAAAACACAAGGAGGAGTTCAAGTGCAAGGAAGATCTTAACAATTTAAAGGGGGACAGAAAAAGTGCTTTTCATGAATTGAAAAGGGCTTCACGCCTCAAAGTATCATTCCTGCATTTTTCCATTCTCTTACCAACGTAGTTGATCAAATTTAGAAATTTTCTGAGTTATTTTCCCAGACATCTCATTCCTGGAAATTATAAGTTCCTATTAAATAAGCAGAATATGTAACCCAGAGACTAACTACAACCTTGAGCTTGTGGGAGGGGAGGCTCAGAAATTTTCCCTACTGAGTTCCCAGGCTCACAGGCAGACAACTTGGGCATTGTATTATTTCCCTGCTGCTGCTGTAACAAATTATCACAAATTTAATGACTTAAAACAACACAGATGTTGGGCACTGTGGTAAAACCCAGTGGCTCAGGAGGTCTCAGCAACTTAGTAAGACCATGTCTCAAAATAAAAAATAAAATCAACAGGTGGGGGGAGGGGCGGTGGCTGGAGCTGTGGCTCAGTGGTTAGAGCACTTGCCCAGCATGTGTGAGGACCCAGGTTCAAACCCCAGCACCACACACACAACTAGGTGTCAGAGAAACAAAGGCCAGATGAAAGATAAATAAAATTTAGTCTTTATTTTTAAAAACCTCTGGAGATGTGACTCAATGGTTAAATTCCTCTGGGTTCAATCCTCAGTACCAAAATAAACAAAAACAACAAAAAAGAAAACCAAAATAAAACAACACAGATTTATCATCTTAAAGTTCTGGCCTTTTGGAGGTTTAAAATTCATCTCACAAAGCTAAAATCAAGGTGTTAGCAGAAGTATGTTCCTTTTGGAGGCTCTAGGGCAGAATCCCTTTCTTACCTTTTCCAGATCCTGAAGTGAGCCAGTCTTCCTTGGCTTATAGTCCTGTTTTTCCATCTTCAAAGCCTCCCCTTTGTTTTCCCTCTTCTGCTTTTCTCTTCTTATAATGACTTGTACGGTTGCACTGAACTCACCTGCATTTCCCTCCCATACTGAGTATAATCTTCCCATCTTAAGGTCAACTAACTAGTAAACTTTATCATCTGCAACCTTACTTGCCCTTGCCATGTAACCTAACATGTTCACAGGTTCGAGGGATTAGGACATGGACATCATTGTGGGCCATTATTCTGCTAGTTATAGGCCCACAGAGTGGGAGAATAATAGTCTCAAAATTCTGGGAGGTACTGACCTGGGATGAAGCAGGGAAGGCTCATGAGGCCAGAGAACATTGCCAACAGAGAGCCCTCAATTGTGGTACTAGCAGATCTTCAACCAGGTAAGCCTACCAGTCCACCCTGCCTCTAAGGTGGTACCATCTCTCCTTTCAGGAAATGCTGTGAAGTGATGAACTCATTTATGCTAAGAGACTTTACCTGTCCTTCCCATGACATAGGAACTCCCAAAAGAAGGGATGACACTGAGATGCAGAGAGATGATTTACCAATTGGTAAACTTTCAGACTTCATTTGGGAAGTGATTTTGGATGATTCTCAAAATACATCATGTACTCATTCCTCAAAACACCTTCACAATTAAGCTGACCTTGTTACAAAGCAAAAACAGTCAGCTCATAAGATCCTCTCATGTGAGTGAGAACGAGAATGAGGCAGAACACAAAGACACATGTGCGTGCACACACATTTTCTTGCATTGTTCTTCAATGTTAAAAGGAACTTTTGCTCAAAAAGAAAGTTAAATAGAAAAGCAATAACATTTCTGTTATAGTTTGCTGCTGGCTCCCCCTTAGGGGTGCCAGTGAGGGTCAGTTAATGTCCTGTGAAAAGCAGGGGTGAGATTCTTTATGGGGTAATGTTTATCTTCACCATATGTTTTCTGGTGTTGGCTAGAGTGTTAATTGGTGTTTCAGGAATCAGGAGGGGGAAAATCAAGGGCATCTAGGGAGACCTCATCATCTAGTGTCCCCCTACCCTCAATTAGTAGGTTAACACATGTCTAAATGCTCATAATTTGTGCTGATCTACTGCTTAGCCAGCAAATAGGTCCCACTTGGAATGTGCTATATGTCAGACTTACAGTTTCTCTGACTTCTAATTTACTTAGGGAAAAAAGGAGGTTCTCTTTTTAATATGGTGGCTGTAAAAGAAAAGTGTTGCTACATTAGGATCATAAGTGGTTGAGGATTTAAATGGTAGCGGGGTGTCCCCTTCTCCTAAGCAGACCCCACCCCCACTGTCCTGCCCCCGCTTTCGTTTTCCCATTCCTCATCCCACATTCCCACCTCCTTTCTGGGCATGAAGAGGTACTCTTCAGTCTGTCAAGACTCTTCCCTTCTTCACTTCGGCCTTTCCAAGTCCACACAAGATCTAACGCAAGCTCCCTAAATACTTGAAAAAGGGGGGGGGGGGAAGGACAGTGAGAAAGAGAGAGAGAATCAATTTTATTTAGCTTTTTCATGTGACTTTCATTGCTACAACACTTCATTGTGTACATGGTGCTAGGGTTCAAACCCGAGTCTTTGTGCATGCCAGGCAAGTGCTGTAACCACCAAGCCAGAGCTCCATTCCCTCCCTATATAGTTTTTAAATATTCAATCCCACTGCAGATAAAGACATTCAACCTAAAACTACATAAAAAAACCTCAATATCAAACTTACAAATAATCCAATCAATAATGGAGAAAAGAGCTAAACAAAAGCTTCTCTACAGAAGAAATGCAAAAGGCCAATAAATATGTGAGAAAATGTTCAACTTTTCTAGCAATCAGGGAAATGCAAATCAAGACTTCATTAAGATTTCACCTCACCCCAGTCAGAATGGCAAAGATCAAGAACATAAACAACAACAAATGCTGGAGAGAGTGTGGGGAAACAGTAGCCCTTATACACTGCTGGGACTGTGGACTAGCAGTACAACCACTTCAGAAAGCAGTATGGAGACTCCTCAAAAAATTAGGAACAAAAGCACTGTATGACCCAGCTATCCCACTCCTGGGTAGTTTCCCAGAAGATATAAATTCAGCATACTGCAGTGATGAAGCACATCAATGTTGTTGCAGCACAATTCACAACAGCTAAATTATGGAATCAACCCAGATGCCCATCATTGGATGAATGGATCAAGAAACTGTGAGATACACACACACACACACACACACACACACGCATGCATGCACACACCATGGAATTCTACTCAGCCATTAAAAACAATGAAATCAGGACCTTTGCTGGTAAATGGATAGAAATGGAGAAAATCATGCTGAGTGAAATTAACCAAACCCAGGAACTCAAGGACCAAATGTTCTTTTTCATATGTGGAAGCTAGAGTATAATATAGGAAGGAGTGAGAAAACAATAGCTTTAGACAATAGACTCTTCAAACACAGATTACCAGTAGAACTGGGGCAACCTCACAGACTAGGGTCCGCAAAGCCCTATACAGATTCAATGCAATCCCCATCAAGATACCTATGGCATTCTTCACAGATACAGAAAAAGCAATTCTCAAGTTCATATGGAATAACAGGAGACCCAGTCTAGCCAAAATATTACTCTATAGAAAGGAAGAAGTAGGGGGTATCTCAATCCCTGACCTGAAATTATACTACAGAGCTGTAGTAACTAAAACAGCATGGTATTGGTATCAAAACAGAATCAAAGATCAGTGGAACAGAATAGAAGATCCCAAGACAAAACCCCATATACTTAACTATTTGATATTTGATAAAGGGGGCAAAAGCATTGTGTGGAAAGAAGATAGCCTGTTCAACAAATGGTGTTGGACAAACTGGACAGCCATATGTAGCTGGATCCTTATCTTTCACTCTGCACAAAAATTAAATCAAAATGGATCAAAGACCTGGATATTAAGCCAACAACTTTAAACTTACTAGAAAAAGAAGTAGGGTCAACACTACAGCATATAGGAGTCGGCAGTTACTTCCTTAACAAAACTCCTATGGCTCAAGCTGTAAAATCAAGAATAAATGAATGTGATGCAATTAAACTAAAAAGTTTTTGCACAGCTAAAGATCTAGTCAAGAGCATTAAGAGAGAACTTACAGAATGGGAGAAAACCTTTGCCTGCTACACCTCCGACAGAGGGCTAATATCCAGAATATACAGGGAACTAAAGAAACTAAAGTCCAAACTCACAAATAATCCAATCAATAAACAAGCTAAAGAACTCAAAAGGAACTTCTCTCCAGTGGAAGTCCAGAAAGCCCACAAATATATGAGAAAATGCTCTACATCATTAGCTATAAGGGAAATGCAAATCAAAACTTCAATGAGATACCACCTCACTCCTGTTAGAGTGGCAAAAATGAAGAATACAAGCAACGACAGATGCTGGAGGGGCTGTGGGAAAAGAGGAACACTATTACACTGCTGGTGGGACTGCAAACTGGTTCAGCCACTATGGAAAGCAGTGTGGAGAATCCTCAAAAAATTAAGGATGGAACCACTTATGACCCAGCTATCCCACTCCTGGGTATTTCCCCAAAAGAGTTAGAATCAGCATATTATAGTGATATGGCTTCATCAATGTTTATAGCAGCTCAGTTTACTATAGCTAGATCATGGAACCAACCCAGATGCCCCTCACTCGATGAGTGGATACAAAAACTTTGGTACTTATATACAATGGAATTCTACTCAGCCATTAGAGAAGACGATATTATGGCATTTGCAGCCAAATGGATGGAGATGGAAAGAATTATGCTCAGTGAAGTATCCCAATCTCAGAGACTCAAGGGCCGAATGGTATTGCTCATCTGTGGAAGCTAGAATACATCAGGAAGCAGTAGGTTAGACGGCTAACCTAACAATAACTTCAAATTGTATGATTCTCAACGCAATAGGGGGATGGCTCCCTAGGATACTTGGAGGCATAGGGAGGGGGAGGGGGAGGGGAGACGGTGTATGAAGAACTCCTAGGAGACTGGAGAGTGGGAATATGGGGGAACCATCTCAGAAGCAGATGTCATTCCTCAACGAGATACCCATTTAACGCAGGAGTTCTTCTGGGGGAAAGAGCAACAGGGGAAACCCAAGCTGGGCATCCATGATTTGGCATTACCCCTGGATAACTGAGTATATATACATTGGCTATTGATGGTTTGATAATGTTTCCCCCTCAACTGTATCTATATGTACATCTAATTAAAAAAAACAGACTGGGGGTCCAGGGAAATGGAGTAGGGGATGGGGGAGACTAAAGGGTGGATAAAATAATAATCCTGTTTAAAAAAAAAAGAAAGAAAGAAAATGGGAAACTCAAAATGGAAAAGATCCACAACTGATGAGAACAGATTTCCTGTTTATGTCACCGATCTATGTTTCTGATGTGGCAGGTGTACTTTTTCTCTTTTGGTCTCAACAGATCCTTATTAAATACTTTGTTGGTAAATGTAGTGGGCCAGCTTTTGCTCTCCTGGCCAAAACTACCCACAGATGTACCCAGAGACGCAGCTGCTCTGTGACTTCTGGTTTGCACTGTAATTTGGTAAATCGTGCTCACACTGCTTCAATGAAGTCCTGGTCTTTTCTTTAAAACATTGCCTCTCTCCCCATCTCAGATCTGAAGTACACATTAGTGGTATTAGGACTATGCATGTACTTAAGTCTCACCAACGTTGTCTGAAATGTGAAGTTCGTGAGTTCTTTCACTGAAATGATCTAAGCTTTGTGCTCTGGAGTTAGCACTCTCCTCTCTGTTAGGAACCCTTTCTTGGGTCCTCACTTTGCCCATTGCTTCTCTGCAGCCTGCCCAACTTTCCCATCTGCATGAAGCTGATAATGAAAAGAGTTGATGTTCAATGAGTGCAATAAAGAGAACATACTGTGCTTTCATCATAGGGTGGCTGAAGGGGGAGACCGTTCCTTGACCACTGGGAGCTTGGTCTAATTGGGCAATTAAGCTATACAGACATGGCAGGCTTCAGTTATGGGGCCACATGTGATTAAGGGGATATTTAGATAATAAATGTCATAGGAATCAGAGAGAGCAGAGAGCTGAAAGAAACTGAAAAGACAGAGATGTATTGCTGGAGACAATGGGACTTGACTTGGGATTTTGAGGAGTTGGTTTCGGTTACAAAGATGCTCCAGGCAAGAATAGAGAGAAGCTGAAATGGAGTGTTGTTTGCAGAGAATGGATATGTGGATACATTCGGTGGGTCTGGTTATTGTGTGAACTCAGGGGTAAGCGAAGTCTGGGTTCTGGGCTGAGGCCAAGGAGGTGTCTGAGCAGGGCAGTGGGATGTTGCAAGAGGATGACTTTGCCCCATGGGGGAGTAAATATCGGGGATGAGAAGGGCCTTCACCTGCACAGCCCCTCCAGGGGCGGTGTCAGAAGAGGTCTTCCTTTGGCTGGGGCAGTCAGAGTTCACAGAATGGGCCAGACACGGGATTTGGTAGCTGACCCGATACAAGTCAAATGGATAAAACCTGATTCTTGGGTGTGTCAGTGACTATGATATGCAAAACAGGGCTGGAGCACAGGGTCCCAAGTGCCATGTATCGATGTTACTACTGCTGAGACATCACGTAGTCCGCTGCTGCTCCTTGCCTAATTCCTGAACCCCTCGTTCTCGAACACAGGCATCATTAGGGCTTTGGTCTCTGGGTCCCTTCCCTCCCCTAGGAATTACATAAGCATTGTTTGACTATTTTGGTGTCACCCTGGGCTGAGGCACCCACTGTGTGCCATTGCTGGACACATTGATTTATTCTGTTGCCCTAGTACTTTACTGGGAGGTGTGTGTGTGTGTGTGTGTGTACGTGCACACATGTGTGTTAGAGGCTAATCACTCTAGACAT
Organism: Aplodontia rufa; assembly: GCA_004027875.1. Taxonomy (NCBI): domain Eukaryota; kingdom Metazoa; phylum Chordata; class Mammalia; order Rodentia; family Aplodontiidae; genus Aplodontia; species Aplodontia rufa. The sequence goes on along the minus strand of PVKS010019465.1, from coordinate 20,460 downwards.
AGCACGTGGCTGTTTCTTCCTCTGTGCCCCTTTGCTGATTTCCCAGGGCTCTGTCCAGGGACTACGATCTCTTTGCTCCTGTCAGCAAACTTTGTGCTTCTACACACACACACACACACACACACACACAGTGTAAATGCTGCTCCTCTCCTCTACGCCCCCTTCAGCTTTTGCTCCAGGCAAGGGACTCCATGGGGCTTGGGCAGGGTGTGTGGAGAGGCCTGCTCTTCTTCACAATGCCTCTTCCCATTTATTTTGTCTGTGTCAGCGCTGAGACATTTGAAGCCAACCATTGACTCCTGTGTTTTCTGCTTTGTGCTGTGTCATCTTTTCCCTGACATAATTAATACCACGCAAGGAAGAATAACCATAATGAAAAAATAACCCAAGGTGGTCATCCATGTTTTGGCATCACCCCTGGATAACAAAGTTTATATACATTGATTGCTATTGTTTTGATAATGTTTCCCCCTCAACTGTATCCCTATATACTTCTAATAAAACAAACAAAAAAAAAATATGAGGCAAAAAATGTTGAAAATTTCAGTAGCTGAAACAGATTTGGGAATAGAAATGCGTCCTGCTGTTTTGCTTAGAACTGTGTTTTTGCCATTCTCCTGTTTTGTTAGATATTTTTCTAAATCACGAATGGCATCATCACCTTTCTGTTGTTGGAATTCAGTTTTTCCAAGATTTTTTCAATATTAAACAACTTAGAAATGAAAAACATTATAGTCTTTTTTTTAAGAGAGAGAGAGAGAATCACTTTTATTTAGTTTTTCATGTGATTTTTGTTGCTCTGACTCTTCATTGTGTACGTGGTGCTGGGTTTAAACCCAGGTCCTCACGCATGGCAGGCTGAGCCACCGCTCCAGTCCTGTACATAAGTCTTTGATGTTTCTCTTCATTTCCTCAGTATGAGTTCCTGAGGAGGAATTACTGTGTCAAAGCACATGAACATTTAAAAGACTCTTGATAATTGTGTCCACATTTCCCTCCAGATAGGTCATTCCAAACACTCCAAACTGGCACCTGCTTGTTCACGTTGTTAGCAGCCCTTTTAGATCGAGCACCTCGTCTCACACACAAGATCAGTAAAGGTAGGAAAAATATTCTACCTCATTAGTCATCAGTCAAAATTCCCTTCTTCCTCACTCCTTCCCTTTGACCAAAGAGCATTTTAAGTGAGAATTTCAAAAAATAAATTCAGCTAATTTTTTGGCATGTGTCTAGTAAATGTTAGACATTGGGTAGGAACCTCTATAAGAAAACACTCCTCTAGAATACTGACCTCATCGCCTAGCAGAAACAACGAGGACAGTGGCAGTAGAAGTGGCTACATTTGCCTTCTGGCCTTTCTCTTTTTCTAATTTGAATTCACTAGAGCCACCAATATTGCGAGGACTGCAGACAGGATGTTTTTATGAGACACTAAAAACCCTCACAAGAATTTTATTTCGCTTTTGCTTTTCACCAACGTGTTAAATTTTAAAAATCAGGAGTTCGATACAAATGTACTCAAATTCAAAAGTGAAAATGAGCCATTTATTTCTGCTGCTTGAGCCAAGTGAACCAGAGAGCAACAGACAAACACTCCACAGATGAAAAGTCAACTCACTTAAAAGAATTATTTCCTCTTTAATAAATCATAAAGCACGACTGTAAGTCACTTTGCACATCCTAGTGCCGTGTGGCTGATGCATAGTAATCGCAGCAGTGTGGGTCACCCACCAAAGGCAGACTGCGGCACAGCACAGGAATGAGGGAGAAGACTGGGGCAGAAGTCTCATCTCAGGTCTCCAATTACAAAGATGTTCCACTTTAATTGTGTTCTGTTTTGCTTGGTTTCTTTTTTTTTTTTTTTCCCCTCCGTCTCCCATCAAGTAAAAAACAAATGCTCAGTGTTATTTTATGAGAATTCCTAAATCTTTTCATAAGGAAAGAAAGCACAAGTTCCACTCCCGGGAGCACTTGCTCACCTCAAATGCTTCCCCAGCTGCTGGAGAACATGACTGGAATCAAAAGGCTAGCCCGAGGTCTGTGGAGATGGGCTCTCAGCGCCCGGCTGTCTTCCAAAAGAGCAATGTCAACATCAGGAGGTGGGATTTGGCCCTGAAAGAGCACCACATTCTGTTAAAGATGTGCACATTTGTCTGTTGGCCGCACGTGATTCCAGATCTGTTGTTTCTGCTTGGAAAGGATAGCTGGTTAAAAAGAATAAAGCAACACGTTGAATCAACTCAACTGGGAAATATTCTGGAAAGTGTTCCAGCCTCAGTTTACATAACTGAAGAAAAACTGGAGTCCTCTGCCATTCCCTCCAGATGAACAGCTTATAACAGGCCAATTCTTGGAAAGTAGAAATCAGTTAATCCTATTGCTTGGCACGGAGGAGCCTTGGTGTTCAAAGGTAGCTGCACCCTGGGGCCCTGAACTGACCAGGAGCCGGCCATGATTTGCTGCTTTTCAAGCAGCTGAAGCAGTAGAAGCTCATTTCACTTTTCAAAAAAAATTTTTTGGTACTCCTGTTCCAAAGAGCATTCACTCCCAATCCACTATCACTCTACTCCAATTCTACAACCATTGTTTGAACACTTACCAGGACGCAGACACAGTGCTAGTCACAGCAGAGGCAAAGAGTTCAGAGGGCTGACTCTATGAAGCTCACTAAGAGAGACAGGTTTACCATTAGTGGCCACCTTGCAGTCTAAGCATTTCTCCATCTGGTCGTCCCTTGGTCTCCATGCGACCCTTCACCTACCAAAATCTGAGGATGCTCAAGTCCCATATGTAAAATGACTTCATAGTCCCATATGACCCATGTGCAGCCTCTTGTACACTTTGAATCATCTTTACATTACTTCTAAGGCCTAATACAACGTAAGTGCTATGTAACTAGTATTCTACAGTATTGCATGGGGGGAAATGACATGGGGGAAGTCTGAACGTGTGCAGTATGGATGCAATTTTTAAAAAATAATCTCAACATGAGGTTGGTTGAATCAATGAATACAGAATCCATGAATACCAATGACGAGATGTAACTCTTTTGTCAGAGAGGAAGAAAAATGAAATCTAACTCCCCTCCATATGATCTCTTTGGGTAATCAATGAGAATGTTTTATAACTGAGAATGCTGAAGGAAGATCCTTTGTAGGACCTTGCACTTCTAGTATAGGGAACACTCAAGGCATTTCCAAGTGAAGAGGGAGATGCGCTTATTGTGAAAATGATGAAATCACCCAGAGAAAGTTTCTAGGAAACATACTAAAGGACCTTATGGCAAAGGCCTTATCAGAATCAATACCTGTTTGCCAGACAAGAATTACACGCAGCAGTTCCCTCCATCTGGCGAGGGAGAACTTCCAGAATCCACTGTAGAATCTCAGGGGCAGAAGGCCTCTGCTCAAACCCTCCAAGAGGTGTGTCTTTTTGAGTTTAAGAACTGAACTATCAAAACTTAGCTTCCCTGGATCCTCATTCATAAAAATGAAATCATGAGAAAAATAATTCAATGTACCATAGAGACCACAATATGAAGATAACAGATGTTTAATACACATTGTGATCCCTGCACATCCTTGCCTGGGCTTTCTCAGTGCTGTCCACATCGCTGCCCCTAGCACCTGCCATACCTACCAGTCATCACTTATGTGGACATTTCCATCTTTACCTTTCAGAGTGTGAGCTCCCTGAGCAGAAGCTATGCCAAATTCACCTTTGTGAAGACCTCAGAATAGGATCCTACGAGCTGACTCACAAGCAGATTTGACCCAGCCTTAGAAATGTACCAGGAACCTTGGTAGGATCTACAGAAAGAGAGGCAGTCCTTTCCCTAGCAAGGGCCTATAGAAGAGGTATGATCCCACAAGCCCTGAGCCAGCGGGGAGCAAGGGTTGGAAGGAACAGGATGCCCCAAACAACTCTGTTACCAAAACCAGCTACATAATTCACAAAACCTAGCATAAAATGAAAATGCAGGGAGCCTTGTTCAAAAAGTATTAAGAATTTCATAACAGCATCAGCAGAAACCAAGCACAGAGCCCTTCTGAATACAGAGCCTGTGCAACTTCACTGCTCTGCACACTGGTCCACAAGACCAACCTGCTTAGATCCTTTTCTTCCCCTGCACAATGCCATCTGATTGCACTACTACTCATGCCTAAGCAATTCTGACTCCAATAAGTGACTAAAGAGAGCAAATGAGGTTAATATCAATGACATTTTTGTGACCTAGATAAAATCATAGCAAGAGAACACAGCTACCATCAGGTTCCTGAAGGATCATATTTAGGCAGTAACAAAAATAATAGATACTATTTGCTATTAAATATCAAGCAACATGCAAATCATTGGCTCATTTAGTCCTCAGAGTAGCCCCATAAGGTAAGCACTAGTTGTATCTCCATTTTGCAGAAAAGGACACTGAGGCTTTAAAAGCTTAAGCAACCCTAAAGGTCAGACAGGAAGTTGGTGGCAAGACTCCCAAGTAGGTCCTTCTAGAAACAAAGCCCATAATGGATATATTTACTATACCTGAGCCCCCAAGGTTCTCTGAAGGCTTTGGCCAGCCATTCACAGGTGAGAGAGAATATCCCTGCAGAGTCAATTCCTCTGCCTACCAAAGTCTTTTCTGCTTGCCCCTTGTGAATGGAAACCCTCCTGAAGACATGGTCTCCTCCAAGAAGCCATCCTCAATATTTTCCTTGCCACCTTGATTTATCCCTCTTTCTCTTCCCCATGAATCCTTTATGTTTAGCCCCACTGTAGCACTAACCTCTCAAATGGACTATGCACATTTTTCCTAATCAACAATGAATCTCTTCAGGGTAAAAGCTATATCTTACTGTTTTGTTTTCTCAATTCTTGATACAAAGCCTAACTCACAATAGGTGCTAGCTAAGCACAAATTTAACTCAGTAGAAAGGAATATAATGAAATGTAATGATATGCCCTAGATTTATCTAATCTGGGTACTTTCTAGAGTCCATATGAAAGAGGTATACACAGGGAGGAGTGGTTTGAAAAACGATGCCTCAATGGCTATGACCCTCCTCACCCTCTCAGGAAAGCGGATCCATCTCTGCACCGTCTCTTCCCTTATTTAAGCAAAACAGCTTAAATAAGAGCTCTCTGAGAAGAAACAGAAGAGACCCAATGACCCTTTCAAAATCTGTTCATTTTCCAAATAAAAATAATCATTTTAATCCTTAAAAACAACTATTTTTAAGATGTTTTGCCTCATGACTGCTTTTAAAGGGAAATCCATTCATAGAGCAACTCTGCAGGGTTTTCAGTGAAGTGATAACCTGGGTCAATAGGACTCTGCAGCATTCAGAGTCCTTGCCCCTTGACAACTGCCTCACAGAATCAGTGCCAGCCTGCGCCCTCTTCAACCAGTGTTGTTTTGCTCCTGGTATCACATTGATACATTGTCATTCAAGCTTTAATTAAATCTCATCTGTTAAGGTGTCACTGACCCATCTTGGCAGCCAAAAGGTAACACATGAAAGTTAATTTCCTACGGTCCTAGGGTACAAAACCCTGACAATGTTCAGAGGATGCATATCTGAACTGATTTCAAGTGTGTGTGAAATCATTTTGGGTGAACAGGAAAAAAATGCTGACTTGGATCAATAAGAAAATGTTTAGAAAAATCAAGATAAGCCAACTCATTAAGTCTGTTTGTCTTGACTTAAATGTTCTATGTTGTTACGTTCCCTGAAAGTATGTGAAGTTAATGGGAAAATTATTCATATGGGAGGAAGTATTTAAGAAGCCAGTTTGGATTTAGGAATAGCAGAACTAGAAGCAAGTAAAGACAGCGATAGTCATTTAGTCCAGTTTTCTACTGCTGTATTAGTTTCTATTGCTGATTGTGGTAAAGAATGATCGCAAACTCGGTGTCTGAAAACAACATGGAGTTATTATTACAGCTCTGCGGGTCAGGAGACCAACGCAGTACTCACGGGCCAAACTCAAGGTGTTGGCAGGGCGGTGTTCCCTTCTGGAGGCTCTGTCGCAGCATCAGAGCCTCTTCTAGCTGCTAAAGGAACCAAAGGCTTGTAGCCCCCTCCTCAACCCTCCTAGTCAGCAATACTGCATTGCTCTGACCAGGATAACTGCCCCTTTGTGGTCCTTAACCCAATATATCAGCAAAGCCCACCTTGCCATGTATGGTTAACATATCCACAGGGTGTGGGTGGCAGAATGTGAACATCTTTCGGGCCATTATTCTGCCGCAAGTCCCAAGGAAGGTGCTCCAATGACGTGAAGGTAAGATGGGCATCTTCAGCATAACTCAGCTTCAAGGACTAAAACTTCTTATTAACATACGGACTTTTTTCATCATCTAATCTAAATCTCTCTTACTACCACACTTCCAAATTACATTCATCTCACTCTCCAGCCCTATCGAAATCCCCAGACCATCATTTCAGCCCCTGGCTCATAAGATTTCAGAGGCTTTTTGCTCTTTACTAGCTGAGTAGATGACTGATGGGAGCTGGACTATTTTTCCTCTTCTGCAACCCCAAGTCTTCCCATGACTCCTATATACACCTCCTCCTACATGAGGCTGTGCTGTCCTTTGGTTCCTCGTATCAATGCAGACATAAGCATCACTTATTTTAGCTTGACCCTCCAGTGACCTTCCAGGGCCAGAGTCTCCCGTGCTCCTGCCCCTTCCCATCTGCATGCCCACCTAGCTTTCCATGATATTGAGCCCAGAGCCAACAGCAAGCACTACAAAACCACGGGTACACAGCCACATTGGTGAGTGCACCCTCACTTGAGGTTTTGGAGAGCTTAAGCAACTAACTTCACATACAGCCCGAAGTGCAAGAGCTGAGACAACCTTTTAGTCTCACAATTTCCTTATAGTAAGCATTTTAATAAGGTCATTCCATTGTCCAAAAGAAGGAACATTTGGGATATCAACATAACTATCTTCATTGGAAGTATACAATAGTAGAATACACAAATCTAACCCATAACACTTGATTCATAGATTTTTATACTAAGATAGACCTACAACATTTTAAATCTGTACATTAAAATGTATTTTACCTCACTGTGATTGACAGAGATCAGTATAAACACACAAAGGCCTTTGTTGCTCTGCAAAAATATGATCCATTAGAAAAAGTATGTATAATAAAGTAATATATAGGTGCCAACAAAGCTCTGATAGAAGAGAGTCCTTACCTATGAGAGATTTTCAAACTTTTTTCTCCTCATCGGACCCAGTCTCTCAACAAAAACATAAATACTAAAGTTCATTATCTACATAACATTATTGTCTCTCTGTTTTTGGGTATATATTTAATTATAAGTTATTTTAAAACCTGAAAATTATAAAGTCTTTAATTACTTTTCTCATTTATGTGGGATGCTCCCCAGGGATTCTATCTCTTTTCTTAATTATTTCTCTCCGCTTCCTTCCTAGAGAGAGAAATGTACAATACCATCTCCATCAACCACTCATCTCTTAGACGCTCCCCCAAAACTACTTTCACCCAGATCTTTGTCTCAGGATCTGCTTTTGGGAAACCCAAACTCTAGAAAACGTCCATGATATTCCAATGCTAGTGATATCCTTCTACTAGTTCACATGAGATTTTCTCATTGCGTCTGTTGTATTTTGCCTCATTTTAGAGAAAATTACATCTGTGGTTTAACTCCAGTATTAAAGTATAACTTTTTGAGGGTAGGATACCTGGTGAGTATCTTTTTTTTTTTCCACACTGGCTGGCTTAGTACTTTTCAGAGTAGATATTCAATATGTATTTATTGAATAAGTGAATGAATGATGAACGAATGACAAAGTTCCCTTCCATCTTATGCTCTATCAGTGCAGGTTTAGGTAGACACATCCCAGAGGACTGCATCCCCAGTTGTTAGCACAGGGAGGAGCTAAAAAATTGTTAGTGGGATAAAAGAAAAAACAAAAGTTGTTAGTTGCTGAAAGAAAACAACCTACAGGAGGGGACAGCAGCAGAGTTTTTAACCAGACCTGTGTCTGGTTCCTGGTCAGTTAATCCAATGGTATTTGAGAAGCTTGCATGTTCTGCTGACTTTAGAGACTATTTGCAGCCAAACTCAGTTTGCTAGGATCTCATGGAAGCAGCCAAAACAGTCTGTCAGTCTGGACTCTATCCCTGTCTCTGTGAATGAGCCTCAGGACTGGCCAGCGGCAAGAGGGAGCCCTGCCTCTGACAGCTGTCAGCTGCTCACGGATGTAGGAAACCAGCTCAAGTTGCAGCCTGTAAAATTGAGACTACTCGGAACCACTGAAAGAAAGCCTCAAAATCCCTCAGATAATGCCGTAGGGACTGGTCTCAGCCTGAAGAAACCCCTGGGGGCCTAGGGCTTGGCTGGACTCCATTGGGATGGGGAAGGGAGAGAGGGAGGGGAAACAGAAAATTCTTTGGGTTTCAAGAGTGTTGAGGAGTTGGTGAGGACCCAATCTAGAACTTTAGCTGCTTGAAGTACTCTTATATGGTGGATTGTGTTGACTCTCGAGGGTCCAGGCTGGTTGAAGAGCTAGCACTTGCTTCCTTGTGTCAAGAAATGGGTTAGTTTATTAGGATAAGACTTCACCAAAGGGGCTGGAGTGGTGGCTCAGCGGTTTCGGCGCTTGTCTGGCAAGCAAGAGGACCCAGGTTCAAACCCCAGCACCACGTACACAACTAAGTGTTGGAGCAACGAGGGCCATGTGAAAAACTAAATAAAGTTGTTTCTCTCTTTCTCTGTCTCTCTCACTGTCCCTCTTTCTAAAAAAAAAAAAAAAAAGACTTCACCAAAAATGATGTGTGGGGAAAGGCCACTAATGTGCACTAGACACCATGTGACTGCTCATCAAGAGCGGACTTGGGAGTAGACTTTGCCCTGGACCGACCATGTGCAAGTTACATGAGCATGCTCAGCCTCAGTTGCCTTCTCTGTCGTTGAGAACAAGAATGACAGCAGAGGACAATTACTAGGATTAGGAGAGAGAACCTGGCCCCAGGAGATACCCAAAACATGTCTTTTTATTTTTTTTTTCTGTGCTCTCTTCTTTCCTCTTTTCTGTTTCATTTCTTATTTCCATTATACCTTAACCAAAGCTATTCGTGAAGCATCTAGTATTTATACTTATAAATAATGAATTAATAATTAACTTGTCTGTTTCTTGAACAATACAAAGACGTGTGCAGGAATACATAGAGTCCCAAGTTTCTTGGCAGGAGCAGACCCAGGTAGAGACTCCTTTACTTCCAGTTCTGCTCCAGGGCCTGTGTAGGCCCCAGGCTTTGGGAGCTGCTCTCTCCTCACCCTTGTGCCTTGGCTGGGGCCACCTCTCACCCCAGACCCTAGAGCCTAAGGAGTCTCTGAGGAGGACAGTGCTCCCAGGTGCTACTATGTCACCTGAGGCAGGTATGTAAGACAATTGGCTGTTTAAGACAGTAGAAAAACTAAGAGATGAGTAGTTGATGGAGATGGTATTGTACATTTCTCTCTCTAGGAAGGAAGCAGAGGGAAATAATTAAGAAAAGAGATAGAATCCCTGGGGAGCATCCCACATAAATGAGAAAAGTAATTAAAGACTTTATAATTTTCAGGTTTTAAAATAACTTATAATTAAATATATACCTAAAAACAGAGAGACAATAATGTTATGTAGATAATGAACTTTAGTATTTATGTTTTTGTTGGGAGACTGGGAACAATGAGGAGAAAATAAAAAATTTATAAGCCAAATTTGCTTTGTTAAGGAGAGAAAATAAGTTTGAAAATCTCTCATTACAAATAGGTAAGGACTCTCTTCTATCAGAGCTTTGTTGGCGCCTATACTTTCTATTACTTTATTATTTATCTACATACTTTTTCTAATGGATCATATTTTTGCAGAGCAACAAAGGCCTTTGTGTGTTTATACTGATCTCTGTCAATCACAGTGAGGTAAAATATATTTTAATGTACATATTTAAAATGTTGTAGGTCTATCAGTATAAAAATCTATGAATCAAGTGTTATGGGTTAGATTTGTGTATTCTACTACTGTATACTTCCAATGAAGATAGTTATGTTGATATCCCAAATGTTCCTTCTTTTGGACAATGGAATGACCTTATTAAAATGCTTACTATAAGGAAATTGTGAGAGTACAAGGAATGGAAGTCAAGAGAGCAAAGGGAGAAAAACCAGTGATAGATCCTTTACTGAGCAGGTTTCTTCTATAAGCAACTGCAAATCGGTCACATGCAGCTGAACATGCCTCAGATTCATTGAGAGGAAAGATGAAGAGGCTGGAGTATTGATCCCACAACTCCACCCCTCAAGATCAAGGGTTGCTCCTGGAGCAGGGGCTTGACCCACTCCCCATCTCCACCTGAGAACGATGCAGGGAACTAATGCTTCATCACAGGTCCAACGCCACAGAAATGGCGTGAAATTCCTACAGTTGGTGAGTTGGATAAGGACTTCAAATTCTGGCCATAGGAATGGAGGTTTTGGGTCCATAGCAGAATCAGGGTCAGGAAGCCACACATTTTCTGATGCCTCAATGAAAAATCAAGCTCCCCACCACCACCACTTACTGGCTTTAACAGAAAGGTAAGTGTCTATGTTCCTCCATTTGTGGAACTAACAAATTCCCCAAAATGAATGCAAAGATGAATTTTCCAGTACTGGATCTTATTTTTAATTTGATATTGGAACTTTCTCTTTAAAGTCATTTATACCCTGTAAAATAAGTACGCATTTGTAGCGTGAATTTTAACTTCCTTTACATCCAAACTTTAACTACCATCTCATGGATCTCTTGCATAAATCTTGACGTTCTTAGAGTAGAGCACATTCATTTTAAAATGTTGTTTATCCTTCAGTTCAGCTCAACAATCCATTATTGAAGGCCTTCAAGGAGAAGGTAAGTACTAGGCCAAACAGCACAGAGGTGGACTTCAAGGAGATGGCTTTTTTTCCCCCTGAATGTCATAGCAGGATTTATGTAGTGATTATAGAAAAAAATGGGAGCTTTTTAATGCAACACTGAAAGGGTTGTGGGATATTAGATTTATTGACTAAGGAAAAAATATTGACCTTGATCTATCTTTTTAGATGATTTGCAAAGGATATAAAATCGTAAGAATAGGTCCATATTTGTTTTCTTTCATTGAAATTGAAAAACAATATGTCAGTTGCACAATTCACTTTTCACTGTCTCTCTAAACAAATGTTCATAATTTTATTTCTTTGCAAGAATTTTTACTGTATCTTAAAATGGTCTCCACAGGTCACACTTCAGTTGCTCTTCAGATCAACCCGTATTTTTCTGATTATCTCAGACTATGATCAGATCAAATGGATCAAAATCCTTGAGTTCCATAAGAGAAGTCATCAGAAAAGAAAGTAGGAAACCCCTACCAACACTGTGAGACTGTGCAGGGGTCTCAGCCTTAGGACAGCAGGTCCCCTTGCTGGGACCACTGGCACTCCAACAGCAAGTTCCACACTGCTCCCTGTTCTGAACCTGAGCTGGGGTGGAAGAGAAGAAGGTGCCTTTGTATGTTTCTCTGTCCTGCATGCATTATACAACTTACTTCCCAGAGTTAGGTAGTGCTAGCCCTACTGACAGGTGAAACACCTGAGGATTTTACCAAGCTGCACATGGCAAATCAGTGGTAAAGCCAGGATGAATCTGACTTGGAAGCCTATGCCTCACACTGCACCACACCGTCAGTGTAGACCCTCTCTCGTGCTGTGTCCATCTTCTCTGAGTCCTCACTTGGTGGTGGCGCCCTGCGACCTACAGATTGACTATTCTTGGGGAATTCAGAACACTGGTACCCAGGACTCCCCTCTTGGAATCTGCCTGTCTGCTATTTGTCTGGGATCCCACTTTCTGACTGCATGGCTGGGCTACACCAGGCCATTTCCTTACTCCTTGGAATCTGTTGGGCACTGGCCAGACCACTCCTCACTTGACCTGCAAAGATTGAGGAGAAGCAGTTCTGAGCCTCTTCTCAACTTCCCCATTGATCTGTAAGGACTGGATCCATGGCAGCAGAAATCCTAGAAAGGAAAGGAAGCACTATAACACCAGAGATATCAGGTAATTATGACAAAACCATGTCCAGGAGGCCACGCAGAAGCTTACTTCCCAAAAAAATAAACAGGTTTTACCCAGAACATTCTAGACCTCTAGTCTTAGATCCTAGAAAAGTATTCAACTTTCTTCAGACTTTGCTTAGAGATTCATGTACCATGGACAACCAGAGCTAAAGTGGCAATAGCAAGAATTGGAGAACTAAGGCAATTTCTTTGAGTAACAGTAGATGACCTTCCTGAAGTGAGGCCCCACTCCAGGCGGATCCCCCCTGATGTTCAGGCATGTCAGGGCTGGGATGAGAAGGCTCCCGAATCTCAGGGGGTAGGGAAGTGTGCTGATTCTCAATGAAAGACACATGCTGTAGGTTCTTGCCCCAATTTAAAAGTTGGTTTCTGCTTAAAGCTGGATCATTCCATCTCAAAAAGCACCCTGGCCTCTGATCGTTTTTAAGCAATAGCGAGAATAAGAAAGTGGTCTGCCGAGCTGAAGCAATTCTCTAAATACCTCAGAGCGGCCAAGTAAAAATTTTCTCTTTAATAGTCAGGAAAGAGATACTGAAGCAGGATGCTCCTTCTCCAGCATGGTCAGGAAACACAAATTTTCTTTCTTTCCTTTTTTTTTTTAAGTAAGTAAAGGAAAACAAAGTATAAGATTCACCCAAAAAGTGGTTCACAGATGATTTTCTCAAAATTGAAAGAAATGATGAGCAGGCCTGTGTGGTCCCCAGTAATACCCACGAACATACTATTGGCACAAAGTTCCTTCAGTTCAACTAAATTTATGTTTCCTGATTACCAAAGCAACACACGTTTATCATAGAAAATGAAGAAGGTATAATAAAATACGAAAATAGAAATTTAAATCAATTATAATCCAGTAACTCAGAGATAACCACTATTATCATTTTAGTGAAAAAATTTCAGTGTTTTCTGTACATATACATTTGTCTCTTCTATTTTGGGATTTGTTTTTGGTTTTTACAAAAATGGGAGCATATTGTAAATACTATTTGCATCCAGTTTATTCCACTTAATAATGTGTCTTAAACACTTTCCCATGACATTAGTTTTTCTTTTACAGCATAATTTTAATGGTTGTATAAAATTTACTGTTAGATCCTTAAGTTGCTTCTAATTTTCTCCATTAAAAATGACATCAGTAGTAAAAGTTCTTGTGCATAAACCACTTTATGTGTCTCTGCTTACTATGTCCTTAAAACTAATTCCTTGAGGAAGACAAGGTAAGAAAATATGAATGTTTTTAAGCTTTTGACTTACATTAACAAGCTGTCTACCAAAAATCATTCATACTTATAAAATGTGTCCTCTTCCCTGAACCTTTGCCAATGGTGAGCATTTCCTTATTTTTGCCAACTGTACAAGTGAAATTGAGAGCTCATCATTTTAATTGGCATTGCTTTGTTTACTAGCTAGATTGAACATTTTGTCTTATGCTTTCCGGATATTTGTTAAATATTTTAAAATCTCTATTCTTATATTGCAATATAAGAATTTTCCTATTAATTTGTAAGAATTCTTTATGCATTAACAATACCCATCTTTGGTCTGTTGCCAATATTTCCCCCAGGCTACCGTTGCTTTTTAATATTATTTAGTATTTGTTTTTTGCATTGCTTACAATTCATATGCCATTTGAAAGTACTTGAAGTCATAGGTGAGAAATCATCCGTGTGCAGACAGCAATATACACTGGTGGGCTGCAATCACATTAGAAGTGATTTGAGCAACCACATGGTATACACAGCAGTGTGCAGTGGCCCTAGAGTCCAAACACATTGTCCTCAGAGACAAGAGGGTAGAAAGCATCTGAGGCTAACACCTGGCCAAGTTGATTTTTGATCAGTGATACAGGATGGGGTGCAGCATACTTTTTTGTAAAGACAGTAAGTATTTTAGATTTAAAGAACTTAAGTCTCGATTGCCTTTACTCAAGTCTACACTGTTACATGAAAGCAGCCATAGGCAGTACACAAACAAGTAGAATGGCTTTATCCAAGTAAAATTTTATTTACAAGAAGACTTTGATTTGAACGTCACATAACTTTTATGTACCACAAAAGATTTTACTTCTTGGATTTAATTCAAACTTTTAAAAATATAAACACCATTCTTTGCTCACAGGCAATATAAAATCGGGCAGTGGCTCAGATTTAACCCACGCACATCAGTTGGTCAACTCCTAGTGAACTCCTAAAGAAGCCCAAGGAAAAGACATGCATTGATTTGTGAGCAGGAAAATATGTACCACTTCCAAGTAAGGTTCCTAGAAGGCATGACATGTTTCTACCATGTCATTGCTTGCATCACCACTAGCAATACCAGTACTGGTTAGCCTGGATCCCAGAGTGGACATAGGTACCAAGGTCACAGCCAACCTACAAGAAATATGAAATAGCTTATAATGAGCATGACTGAGAAAGACACATATTGATACAAGACACAAAGCTGTGGGGAGCACACTGCTGCTGCATACGCCTCAGCTTCTGCTGCCCGATTCACTTCTGCACAGCGTATTTGCATTTTTACTTGCTAGACGACTGTAGGCACTTCAGTTTAAGAGTCCTTTTATAAGTCATCTGAGCTTTAGCTCCTTCATCAATAAATTTGCAACACTATGTACCTTTGCAAGGTTTGATGAGGATTAAAGTGAAATAATATACATTATAGATCACTATAGAAAGGTTTTCATTACTTTCATTGTCAAATAGCCATAAAATAAGACAAATTTCACAATGTTCCACTACAGAAATAAAAAGTATGATGGGGAGGAAGGGACTCAATATAACTGAAATTATAAAAGTCTTCAAAAGAAAGTGGTATTCAAACAGATTTTGAAAGACTGATGAAATCTAGCAGAAACTCACACATAGGTCTGTGGGGACAGCACTACCTTGACACAGTCTTGAATTCCCTTTGTCCCTGCCCTTGCTTCAGGTCCTGAGCCTGGTATCTGTCCATTAAATTCAGAGAGAGAGAAAAAAAGTTCTATTACAGGTAGAAGAGCATTCTGAAATGTTCGTCCTGAAATCTGATGTTGTATTTCAAATTATTTCATTTTAACTCAGACTGAAGGCAGCCCAGAGGAGCTAGCAACATAATTGCTCTGTTAACAGTCCTGGCCACCCTTCGCACATTTAATTATTCCATAATTACTCATACTTATGGCCCAGTGGGGAAATCATGTGGATTATTGATCTTTATGATAAATGTAAAAGAAAAGCAGTCATTATTCTCTGTCCCCAGAAGGTCTCCTCCCCGTTGGAGTAAGGACAAACAGCTCTCTCTGGGCAGCAAGAGAACAGGCCTGGAGGCCAGGAGAACCATAGCTGTGAGCTTAGAGACCTCAAAAAAGGTAAAGGTACAAAACTTTTACCCATTTCCAAAAATATTTCACTTCTGGTTTATCTTACTGAGATTCAGAAGTCACAAATGCTCCTTGAGACATACAATTGTTCAGTTAGAAAGGTCTTACAAAACTCAAATCTTATGAAAGTCGAAAATGCCCCAGCATACTATTCTGTTCCTGTCAGTCCCACCTCAGCGCTCACTTTCACATTAGAAAAATAAGCATGAGCTTTGACTCTATTGAACCACCGTGACTAGACTCGAAGTCAGTGTTGGCATCACTGTCCATGACCCTTAAATCTTCAGTCAGCCTTTAGTTTCTCCTGAATCATTGCTTTGCAATGAGTGGGAAAGGCAATCAATGGCAATTAATGGGAAAATCACACAAATAGCACTGATGTACCTTAGGCCTATTCATCATGAATTCTGTGGTCAACAAAATAGTACCAGGAAAAAAGGAAAAGGCTGTTCATGGCTTCTACTGCCACTCCCAACAGTCAATTTTGTGTTCCTATAAGAAAACCAACTTCCTATCCCTGGTACAAGAAAAAAGAAAGAAAGAGAGAGAGAGAAAGGAAGGAAGAAAAAAGGAAGGAAGGAAGGAAGGAAGGAAGGAAGGAAGGAAGGAAGGAAGGAAGGAAACTTTCTGCAACTCTAACATTTTATCATATGCATCAACAAATAATTTCAGGAAAGCAGAATTTGTGTAAGACCGGGATGTCCTAAGTAAGGGAGCTATCTGCTTATACTCAGTGTTCCATCTCAGACCCTGCCCATTCCAGGAGACACCATGGATCTCCCAATTGCCCGTGAAGTGCACCACTTTCCTCTTTCGTGATTCTTTTAAGAATCAGCAAGTGTAAAATAAAGCTCTCAGCCCCTTACTCTTTGAGCATCTCTGACTGAAAGACCATTATGCTCCTACAAAGGCTCTTCCCAGCTGAAGCTTATCATCCAGTTAGGAAACAAGACAGACAGATGAGTCATTAAGAAAGAACACACAACTTGAGTGGCAGTAAAAGCAGCTTCAAGGCTGTTCAGGCTTAAACAACCAAGGAGCAGTTCTTCAATATTTCAGAGCAAGGAAGAAGCCTCCAAGGCCATAGAGATGCCTGGGTGCAAGAGACTTGATCCAAAGCTTCCCATCTGAAGGGAGCAGACAACATTCCCAACACGCCTGCTTTATTTCAGTTTTTCATTACTGTGACCAAAAGACCTAAAAACAACAACACAGAGGAGGAAAGTTTATTTCGGTTCATGGTTTCATAGATTCAGTCCACGGTCAGCTGACTCCACAGCTCTGGGCCCACAGTAAGAGAGAACATCGTGATGAAAGGGCATAGCAGAGGGCAGTAGCCGGGACTTGGCAACCAGGAAGCAGAGAGAGAGGTGAGCTCCACTCACCAGGAACAAATATAAACCTCAAAGGCACACCCAGGATGACCCACCTGCCCAAAGTTACTGCCCAGTTAATCCATATTAGCGGATTCACCCACTAATTAGGTTATACATCTCAAGATCTAATCATTTCACCTCTGAAAATCCTTGCATTGTCTAACACTTGAGCTTTTTGGGAACACCTCCCATCTAAACCATAACAATGACCAATTTACGCAGTCACAGAGGAGGGCTACATTCTGGGAGCTCAAGGATGGTGAGACCTGATGCATATGCATTGTTCCCAAAAATGAGTCGTGCAAGGTATGATTGAAAAAGCAGGTTGGGTACAAACTGAGGGGTCTGGAATGACGGTCTATGGAGTTCAGACACAGAGATGAATGATTAAAATCGCATTCTTGGTTTCTCTACTTTTAAAATGGGCATTATAACAGCATCTACCTCACAGTATTGCTCAGAGAACAAAACACACGCATGCGCGCACGCGAGCGCACACACACACACACACACACACACACACACAGAGCCTGGCAAATAAAACTTAGGTATGAGCTAATTATAATTAGTTATAATTCTGAGGGGTTTTGGTAATATTTCACCATCCCTGTTGAGGGGTTTCATGACCTTTGGGCATAGCTTAACAGGCTATTTCATTCATTCTCTGGATTTTTATAGAGTAACAGAGCATGATTCGCTTTACCCCTGATGGCCAGTTTTCTGACTGCACTTTGAACAGAAAGAAGGTGTGGGACAGAATAAAAGGATCTGAATGTGAGCTCCTGTGACCCTCCCTAAACACAAGGCCATTTTCTTCCACAGCCTTCCCCTGGCACCAGGAATGGAGAATCTGGCCTGTTGGAGCCAGAAACAGTGATTGAGATGGACATCTTCTGAGCAAATCGGAAACTTTTTCTAAAGGGGAAAAAGGCTGAACTTTCACAGTATAAATATTACTAGATGGCCTCGGGCTCAGATGCCATTCACAAACTCCTCAAGCAGCACGCTTGCAATTTATGACATTTAACAGAGCCCCTGGAGAGAACTTCAGTTCTGCCTGCACTCCAGAGCCAAATATTAGCCTCCTGTTAATGAGACCGAGTCCGGGAAGAGGACGAAGGGAGATCATTTGAGTGATTTTGCTTGTTAACTCTCTGCCCCCTTCTCTCTCCCTTTCTCTCCTCTTCCCCTCCCGCCTTGCTCTATAGAGAGAATGGTGGAAGCTTTCAGGACAGGAATTCAGTATGCCCTTTACCAGATGCCTGTGCCAGGGCCTGAGCATAGCACATCACTCAAGTGTCCTGGGCTGCATGACCCCAGGTCAGCTGTAGCTGAGAGGGGAAGACCTGAAGGTACACAGGGAGGAGGCAGGGTGCTGTGGAGGCCAGCAGGGCCACTGGCCTCACCCAGGCCTGCCTCCACTAAGTGCTCTTGCTCCAGCCCCTAAGCAGGTGTTGTTCACAATTTTCAGGCCCCTAGAAAGGAAGGATGTGTGCTCTTATACAAGGTACCCCAGCCAAGGCCACTTCTGGAGGGAGGCAGTTCATTTGAATCAGCTGCATCACTGTCTCCTTTGCATCCTTTGCCCTGATCTTCTCTTTGGAGGGCAGTTATGCTTTCTCGACCCAGACCCACTGGGTGGAGCAAAAATGAGTAATTTTGTATGTCCCATGCAACATTCAAGACCTATTTATACTACTTATACTAAAGAGTTACTGTGTTCATTTGAAATTCAAATTTGATTGGATAATCCTGTATTTTATCAGGCAATCCTGCTGAGGCCTCAGTTTCCCCATTTGTAAATGGAGTATTAAACAAGATCAGTGTTTTCCAAACTGCTTTTAAATACAGAATTCTTCTGTCATGAGCAAGCTTATCCAGAAGCACAACCTATGGAACAGATCTGAACAGGAATGACCTGGTTGAGGCACAGACGGGCAGTCAGAGCCCTCCTCCCAGCTGCTGCAGGACCCAGGTCCTCCCTGAGTTCCATTTCAAAACCAAAGGAGTATGCGGTCTCTGCAGTCCCTCTGTCTCTAGCAGCTGGGGCTTTCACTGACCTTCACAAATGAAGACCCTACAAAACTTGAGGCTGCTCATGTCTGTTTACTCTGCCACTAGAATTCTTCACATGTGTGCTGTCATGGAAGAGACACAGAGCTCATCTCAGATTCCCAAAGTCTTAATGCCAGTCCCCAAACCCACAAGATGCAGGAGGCTCCTCCTCTGTCTACTCACATCATGGAGAGTGTCCAGCGCAGCTGTGTGTGTGGCCATGGAGGAATCAAGGTCTCTGGGGCCAGCACTGCAGCTGTTTAGCTGAATGGCCTGGGGTCTGAGCCTCTCTGAATAGCACAGTTTATAACAGGTTTCTTGTTATAATAATTAAGATAATGTACATAAAAGAGTTTCATGAATAAAAGTAGCCAAACACTTCTGCACCTCAAAAAGAGTACAATATTGTGTGATTCCACTTATATTAAAGTCTAAAAAATGGGAAATAATTTATGGTAACAAAAAAAGATCAATGGTTGTTGAAGATCAGGCTGGGAGAGAGAGAGTGTTCAAAGAGACAGAAGGAAACTGGGGGTGACTGTCTTGGCTGCGACGATGGAGCCACGGCTGTGCATATATATCAAGACTTATCAAATCATAGTCTTTAAATATGGAAGTTTACTGAATGCCATTTGTATCTTCATACACCATTGAGAAATTAAAACATATCCTTCAAATGTTGAAAAGTAATACACAAATACTATTATCTTTGTTGTGCTTATTATTATACTGGCAGAAAACAACTAACAACCACCCCTAGTTTAACAATTGTCCTTTTCTCGCTAGAGCCAAGTGCATTTCTTTTTTTTAATTTATTTTTTAAAATTTTTATTAAGGAGTTGAGTTAGTGTGAAATAGAAATGCATATCAAGTAACAATATGATACGTATTTGTTCTTTTTTTAATTTTTAAACTATCTTCTAATTTTTTATTAAGAAATTTATTTGTTGAACAATCAAACATGCTTCTAATGAAAAAATATAATATATATATAAAATCTGAATGTTAGATTTACTCCCCAAGACCCCCCCAATTACCCACCCTTATCTACCCCCTCCTTCCCAATACATCTTTACAAATGCCTTAGGTTGTATGCCCTTACACCTTTCCAGATTTAAAACATGATTATAGACCTCCTTTCACAATGGCCAGGGTCTAGCTCCAGCCTCCATAGATGACTGAAGACATTCAATCCTTGGTTCTCTGGGTTATGCTGATTTCACTCAGCATAATTTCATCCATAGCCATCCATTTACTTTCAAAGGCTGCAATATCATTGTTTTTAATTGCTGAGTAAAACTCCATAGTATATATGTACCACAGTTTTTGGATCCATTCACCCAGTGAGGGACATCTGTGATTCTTCTGACAGGGACCTCATATCCAAAATCTACAAAATCCTCAAAAATATCAACTTCAAAAACACAAACAACCCAATCAATAAATGGGCCAAAGAACTAAATAGAAACTTCTCAACAGAGGACATTGATCAGGCCAATGAATACATGAGAAAGTGCTCTAAATCACTAGTAATCAGAGAAATGCAAATGAAAA
>PVKS010019464.1:0-38234 GCA_004027875.1 Aplodontia rufa | reverse complement strand
TGGAATTTGAAATAAAAAACACCACTTACATTAGCTCTCCCAAAAATAAATGTTAAGGTATAAATCTAACATGTATTAAGGATGATTATAAAATTCTGATGAACAAAATCAAAAAACTAAATAAATGAAGAGATAGGTATTACATGCTTATGGATAGGAAGACTCAATATGGTTAAGATATCAATTATTCCCAACTTGATCTATGGATTCAAGGCAATCTCTTTGTGTGGTTTTTGGGGGGGTTTTGGTGGAGGGTTTCTGGGATTTTTGTTTTGTTTTGTTTTGTTTTTGAGACAAGGTCTCATGATGTTGCCCAGGCTGGTGTCATCCTTGGAACCCTCCTGCCTCAACCTCCTGAGTAGCTGGGACTATAAGTACATGCCCCCACACTGGCTGGTAAACAGATCTTTGGCAATAATAATAATAATAATAATAATACAACAGTTGTCTTTTCAACAAATTGTGATAAAACAGCTGGCCATCTACATGCAACAAAATATTTAATCTAACCAGGCATGATGGCACATCCCTATAATCCCAGAGACTTGGGAAACTGAGGCAGGACAATCACAAGTTCAAGGCCAGTCTCAGCAATTTAGTGAGACATTGTCTCAAAGTAAAATAAAAATGGCTGGAGAGGGGCTGGAGGGGTGGCTCCACAGTTATGGCACATATATGCAAGTATGCGGGTTCAAACCCCAGCACCACATACACAGTTAAGTGTTGGAGCAACAAAAGTTACATGAAAAACTAAATAAAAATCGATTCTCTCTCTCTCACTCTCCCACTGTCCCTCTCTCTTTAAAAAGAGAGAAAGAGAGAGAGAGGGCTGGAGTGGTGGCTCAGTGGTTGGAGCACTTGCCTGGCATGCACGAGGACCTAGGTTCATACTCCAGCACCACATACACTACTAAGTGTCAGAAACAAAGGCCAGATAAAAATAAATAAATAAAAATTGATTCTATCTTTCTCTCTCACACACTCTCACTCTCTTAAAAAAGGGGATGGGGGGGGAGACTGGAAATGTAGCTCACCATTAAATTCCCAATATTGCAAAAAGAAGGAAGAGAGAGAGGGAGGAAGTTTAAGGATTTCATGAAAATTAAAATTTTCTTGCTCTGTAAAAGATAATATCAAGAGAATGAGAAGACAACCCCCAGACTGGAAGAAAATATGCGTGAAACATACATCTGATAAAGGATTTTTATCCAAAATACACATATAACTCTTAAAACTCAACAAGAAAACAACCCTCTTTAAAAACTGGCCGAAGAGGCTGGATGCAGTGGTGCATGCCTAGAATCCCAGCAATTTGGGAGACTGTGGCAGGAGGATTGCAAGTTCAAAGCCAGTCTCAGCAACATAGTGAGGCTCCAAGCAACTTAGCAAGATACTGTCTCAAAATTTAAAAAAATAAAAAGCACTGGGGATGGGGCTCAATGGTTAAGCACCACTGGCTTCAATCCCCAGTAGCAAAAAAAAAAAAAAAAGAAAGAAAAGAAGAAAGAAAGAAAACAATTGCGTTAAGAAAAATGCAAATTAAAACAATGAGCTATTACTACATACTTATTGGAATAGCCAAGTTCACACAGGCAACACCAAAAGCACCAAAAGTTGTCAGAGTGTGGAGCACAAAGGACTTTCACTCATTGCTGGTGGGAATGTATAACTGCTGGTCCAGCCAATTTTGGAAGACAGTTTGGTGATTTCTTAAAAACTTAGACATACTCCTACCATATGATCTAGAAACATGCTCCCTGTTATTTATACAAAGGAGTTGAAAACATATGTCCACCCAACAACCTACACATGGATGTTTATAGCAGTTTTGTTCATAATTGCCAAAAATTTGAAAGTAAGCAAGATGTCCTTTGGTAGGTGAATGACTAAATACAGTGGGGTACACTGAAACAATGGAATATTATTCACTGCTAAGAGACACGAAAAGTAAGCCATGGATATACATGGAGGAACCTTAAGCACATATTGCTGTGTGAAAGAGGCCAATATGAAAATAATAAAGGGCTGGGGATGTAGCTCAGGAGCAGAGTGCTTGCCTAACAGAGGGGTACGGTGACAGCCAGCAGAAAGGGACGAATAGGCAGAACATAGACAATTTTTAGAGCCATGAATATTCTGTATTTTACTAAATGATGGATGCAGTTCATTATACATTTGTCCAAACCATAAGATCTTCAATGCCAAAAGTGAGCCCTAATGGAAATTATAGATTTTGGATGATAATGATGTGTCAGTGTAGGTTCATCAGTTGTAACAAATGTGTCACTCCAGTGGGAAATGTAGATAACAGGGGGAGCTGGGCATGTATACGGACAGGAGCTGTATGGGAAATCTCTGTAATTCCCTCTTTTTTTTTTTTTCTTTTCATTTCTCCTTCAGTGCTGGGGATTGATCCCTGGAGGGCTTTACTACTGAGCAGTATCCTCGTCCTTTTTCTTTCTTTTGTTCTTTTTTCTTTTTTTAAGAGAGAGTGACAGTGAGTGAGAGAGAGAGAGAGAGAGAGAGAATCCGTTTTATTTAGTTTTTCATGTGGCTTTCATTGCTCCAACACTTTGTTGTGTATGTGATGCTGGGGTTCGAACCTATGTCCTCATGCATTCCAGGCAAGCACGTAACAGCTCCAGCCCCTTCCCATCTCTTTTTATTTTGAGACAGGGTCTCACTAACTTGCCCAGGTGGGCCTCAAACTTGCCATCCTCCTCCCTTAGCCTCCTGAATATCTGGAATTAGTTATGCACCACCACACCTGGGCCTTTCAGTTTTTCTATAAATCCAAAACTGCTCTTAAAAAAAAAAAAAGACTTTAAAAGATGTTTGGAAGGAATTCATTTTTGCGCTGGGAGCTGGGAATGCTAGTGGACAAAATCCTGTATTCTAATGGAGAAAACAAACCATAAACAAATATATATATAATATGTCCAGCACTAAGTGGTACAAAGAAAAATAAAACAAGAAAAAGGGGAGGAACATGATGTTTTGAATTTGGTGGTCAGAGAAACCTTTTCTGTTGAAGTGATGGAGTAAGCCCTGTGACTACCTGAAATGAGTATAACAGGCAGAACTAGAGAGTGCAAAGGCCCTGAGGCAGGAACATGCCTGGCTTCACAGCAAGGAGACCAAGGTGGCTGAAGCTAGGTAAGTGAAAAAGAGAATAGGACTGGAGCGGTGGTTCAGTGGTTACAGCACTTGCCTGGCATGTGCAAGGACGTGGGTTCGAACCCCAGCACCATGTATACAACAAAGTTTTGGAGCAACGAAAGCCATGTGAAAAACTAAATAAAACTGATTCTCTTTCTCTCTTTCTCACTGTCCCTCTCTCTCTTAAAATAAAATAAAAAAGAAAGAAAGAAAAAGAGAATGGTAGGGCAAAGGTAAGAAAGGGAGCTGGAGCGGTGGCTCAGTGTTTGAGCATTTGCCTGGCATGCATGAGGACCCAAGTTGGAACCCCAGCACCACATACATAACTATGTGTCAGAGCACAAAGACCAGATGAAAAAATAAATAAAATTGATTCTCTCTATCTTAAAAAAAAAAAAAAAGGTAAGAGAAGGAACCAAAAGCCAGATAATATGGAGCCTTGTATATCTTCGCAAAGACTGGATTTCACCTTGAGTGAGAAGGAAAACCATGGAGGATTTGGAGCCAAAAGTACTATGAGCTAATTTAGATCTGAAAAGTTCACTCTGGCTGCAGTATAGAGGCTGGTCAGGGGAGGCAAGGGTGGAGAAGGGAGATCAGGTAAAGGACAGTTGCAGGGGAGAGGTGAAGTGGCCTGCATGGTTAGTAGGGAAAGTGGGAAGACAGTTAACTTGGAGACACAGTCAAAAGACACAGCCAGAGGGTTCGCTAATGGATGAGATGATAAGTGTGACGCGAAAGAGCCAAAATTACCTCCAAAGTTTTTGGCCTGCATTACTGGAAGAATGGAGTTGTCCTTTACTGAAATGAGAAATAGGAGAAAAGCAGGTCTAAGGGGACAAACACCAGTTATTTTAGACCTTTTGAGTGAAGAAATACCTTCTCGAAGTCAGGCATGGTAGCACATACCTGTAATCACAGCTACAGCAAGACTCAGTCCCCTCAAAAGAAAGCCAGGGGCAGGGGAGTTTGCTGGGGATGTAGTTCAATGGCAGAGTGTTCCTGGGTTCAAAGCCCATTATCATTCAGACACAACTAAAGAAAGAAATACCTGTTTCATCTCTCTCTCTCTCTCTCTCTCTCTCATCTTTCTTTGGGGATAAGGGGGCATTGGTGAGTGAACTCAGGGTGCTTTACCACCACACTATACTGCCCACCTCTTCTTTTTTTTTTTTTTTTTTCTGAGACAGAGTCTCACTAAGTGGCTGAAAGTCTGGCTAAATTGCTGAGACTGGCCTTGAACTTTTGATCCTCCTGTCTCAGTTTTCTGAATCACTGGGATTACAGGCCACCACACCCAACCCTGTTTCATCTCTTTCAAGAAAAAGAAGGACAGTGAGAGAGAGAGAATCAATTTTATTTAGTTTTTCATGTGGCTTTCACTGCTCTGACACTTTGTTGTGTATGTGGTGCTGGGGTTTGAACCTGCGTCCTCACACATGCCAGGCAAAAGCCATAACCGCTGAGCCACTGCTCCAGCCACCCCTATTTCATCTCTTAAGTGAAAGTATCCATTTAAAATAATAGTAGAGGGGCTGGAGTGGTGGCTCGGTGGTTATGGTGCTTGCCTGGCATGTGCAAGTACACGGGTTCAAACCCCAGCACCCATGTACACAACTAAGTGTCAGAGCAACAACAGCTATGTGAAAAACTCAATAAAAATTGATTCTCTCTGTCTCTTTCTCTCTCTGTCCTTCTCTCTATAAATAAATAAATAAATAAAATAATAGTAGACATGTCAAATAATAGGCTTCTCAAAGGAATAATAATAAACATTAGTATAGTGCTTTAAAGTGTTAACATTTCCGTACACATTGTCTAGGTTCACCATCACACACCTAAGATAATTTGTATTCTTTCCATTTTACAGAGAGAGAAGCTGAGATTCAGAAAGGTTCTGCACGAAAGAACAAATTTCTGCATGCTACATATTCAATCAATTAGTCTTGAAGAATATCAGTAATCAACAAAGAGACCACCACTTCCTCAAGGCCGTCTGGTAGGAAGACCACCACCTCCCCATCCCTGTCCCGAGTCCTGACTGCAGAGAACAGGTGGGAAAGTGGTAAAAGATCACATTTCCCTCTGTCAGTTTTCTGTTACTATAATGAATACCGAGAAAATCAACTTATAAAGAAAAGAAGTTTATTTAGGCTCAGATTTAAGAGGTTTCAGACTGTGATTGGTCCCATTGCTTGGGCCTGTGGCAGCATATCATGGCAGAAACACTTGGCAAAACAAATCTGCTTACTTCATGATAGGAAGTGAAAGCGGGAAGGAAGAAGGGGCCCAGGACCCACTATCCCGTTCAATGGCATGCTCCCATTGACATATAGACCTCCTGCTAGAGCCCACCTATTAAAAGTTCTACCACATGGGGCTGGAGCGGTGGCTCAGTGGTTATAGCACTTGCCTGGCGTGTACAAGGACTTAGGTTCAAACCCCGGTACCACGTACACAACCGAGTATAGGTGCAACAAAGGACACGTGAAAAACTAAATAAAAATTAATTCTTTCTCTCTCTCTTTAAAAAATAAAAAAAATAAAAGTTCAGGAGTTAAAAGCGGTGGCTCAGCAGTTATAGCACTTGCCTGACATGCAGAAGGACTGGGGTTCAAACCTCGTCACCACATACACAGCAAAGCGCCAGAAAAACAAGACCCAGAGGAAAAAATAAAGTTGATTATATCTCTTTCTGTCTCTCACTCTACAACCCCCCTCTTAAAAAGAAAAAAAGAAAGTTCTACCACCTCCCAATAATGATAAGCTGGGGATCAAGCCTTTTTTTTTTCCTTCTTCTCTTTCTCTGCTGGGGATTAAATCGAGGGCTTTCCACATACTAGACACATGCTTTAACACTGAGCTACACCTGAGCTCTGGGACGAATTGTTTAACACATGGGCCTTTCGGGGGACATTCCAGATCTAAACTATAGCACCCACCCTCTACTCAACCCCACCAGGGCCATTACCATGTCTTCTCCAGGAGAAGGTACAGTCTAAGAGCTTTGAAGGGAGGCTGGAGATGGATATTTATTTATTTATTTTAAAGAGAGAGGGTCAGTGAGAGAGAAAATAAATTTTATTTAGTTTTTCATGTGGCTTTCTTCATTGTGTACGTGGCGCTGGGGTTTGAACCCGTGTCCTCATGCTTGCCAGGCAAGCGCCGTAACCATTCAACCACTGCTCCAGGCCCCTTGAGATGGACCTTTAAAATTAATTATTAGAGGGGCTAGAGCGGTGGTAGTCAGTGATTACAATGCTTGCCTGGCACATGTGAGGATGAGGGTTTGAACCCCAGCACCACGTACACAAGGAAGTGCTGGAGCAATGAAAACCGCATGAAAATCTAAATAAAATTGATTCTTTCTCTCTCACACTGTCCCTTTCTTTCTTTCTTTTTTAAAGAGAGAGGGACAGTGAGAGAGAGAGAAAGAGAGAAAAAGAGAATCAATTTTTTTATATAGTTTTTCATTTGGCATTAATTCCAGTGACTTTGGAGATTGAGGCAGGAGGATTGCAAGTTCAAAGCCAGCCTCAACAATTTAGTGAGGCCCTAAGCAACTTGGCAAGACCCTGTAATAAATAAATAAATAAACAAATAAATAAATAAATAGTGCTGAGGATGTGACTCAGTGGTTAAGCACCTCTGGTTCAATCCCCATTACAAAAAAAAAAAAGTATTAGGACTAGGGATGTAACTCAGTGGAAGTATGCTTTCATAGCATATGCAGGGCCTTGGGTTTGATCCCCAGCATCAAAAAAGAAATATTTTCATATTTGTAAACATTTAAAATGAATTTTTAAATACCAAAGGGAGACTCTTTTTATGAGACTTTTTGTTTTCAGTGATGCTAGCATTCAAATTCAGACCCTCATGTATGCTACATTGAGCTACGTCCCAGCCCAATCCTCATTTTTAAATAACTACATATTAAACAAGCCATTTAGGTTACTTCCACATTTTACAAACATTGTTTATTAAGCTGCTTAGCATCACTTTGCTAATTTAAAGGATGTGAATATTTTTATGATTGATAAATTCTAACAAATTCTTTTCCAAAAAGTTCTACTATCAGTATATAAGAGTGAGCCTTGGAAGCAAAATAATAAGACTTTAAAGCTTGGGATTTTTGATCTCTGCTAAATCTATGAGCCTCCATCTTCTTATCTGTGAAATGGAGATGACTGCACCTGTCATGGTCTTAAGAATCAGAGCTGTGCGCTAAAAAAAGAAAAAGAAAAAGAAAACCCATGGTAGTTGTTATTACAATGAGATAACAGAAAGATTGTTATCTGAAAAGCTGACTGCAGGATTCCTCTTAGGAAATTGTCTTTGCCCAGGAGATGCCTTGATGGTATGTTCTGATATGAAAGGAAAAGTGAATTTCTGCTCTTCCTTTTCTCTGCTTTGGATAGTTCATAGCTAGAGATAAGTACTCTGCAAAATATAGCAAGAGGAATTTTGAGTCTTGGGATAGGGGGGAAGCCCAGGATGAAGGAAATAAGGGGACCAATAAGGAAAGAAAGCAGCAGGGGTGAGTGAGAGTGACCAGCTACCTAAGAGGACACCAAGAACAGCCCTAGCCAAGGTGCTCCCCATGACAGGAATGATGGAAAGACTGAACAGTCAGTTTGTCTGTACTGGCTATGATTTACACCCTTCCATTATCCTCAAATTTGGATAAACATCTGACCACACACTGATTTCAGAGAAAAGAGAGAAAAAGTTCTATGTGTTCCATGTCTGGGCTGATTCCAGTGGAGAAAAGTGACCATCTTTAAGCGAGAAAGGGAATTCTACTGAAGTGAGAAATTAGAGAAGAGGGAGTCCATGAAGTTCATTGGAGCTGTTGGAGGAGATGCCACCCAACCTTTGTGGGATGAGCCAAAACCATTCTAATGTCAGTGTAGATAGGGAAGTCAGGAGGGCAGATGCTACTAATATTAAACAGTGGTTTGAGGTGATGTGAAAGCCATAGGGATTGCGACTTCCACGGATGAGGCGTAATTTGGGGTTCCCATCCCAGAAGCCTCTTAGTTACTTACACAGTTGAAAGCATTTAAAAATGTTTTTAGACTGGGTGTGATGATTCACACCAATAATCCCAGTGACTCCAGAGGCTGAAATGGGAGGATCGCCAAGTTTGAGGCCAGCCTTAGCAACTTAGTGAGGCCTTTGGCAACTTATTGAGACCCCGTCTCAAAATGAAAAATAAAGGGGCTGGAGCGGTGGCTCAGCAGTTATGGTGCTTGCCTGGGATAAGCAAGTACTGGGGTTCAAACCCCAGCATCACGTACACAATGATGTGTTGGAGTGACAGAGGCCACATGAAAAACTAAATAAAAATTATTCTCTTTCTCTCTCTCTCACTGTTCCTCTCTCTTTAAAAAATAAAATAAAATAAAATAAAAATTTAAAAGGGCTGGTGAAGTGGCTCAGTGGTTAAGCCCCCCCCCCCTGGGTTCAATCCCTGGTAGCCCTGCTCTCCCAAAAAGTTTTCAGGACCTGGGATGGGTTGAGTACTGGGAAGAGGACCCAAATAGTGAATGCCCTGTATCCTGGATTCCACCTTTCCCCAGTGATCTAGTTTGGTCTTTTCTCTGGGACTCTGGCCCTGGCTTTACAAAGAAGTTCTAAGGGGCAGGGCTGTGCTTCTATGAAATTCAATCTTGAATTAAGGCAGGTGACATCATTTTATCTGTGTACTTGTGTTCATTCTTGTATCCAGTAGGTGCCCACCCAAACTGGCCTACATATTATGCATTATAACTTATGCATAAGTCACAGTCTTATGACTAGTTATTTTTTTCCAGAAGCTCCTAAAAATGGCCATTTCCCCCTTGGTGGCATGAAGGGATTTATCACTTTGAATATCAGCTAGCATTTGAACTTTAAGGGCAAATTTGTCCTCCCCTGTATGAGTCCCCCTGCCACCCATGCCTACAAGTCCAAGTCCTAAGCATGCTGCAGGGTCCTACTCTAATGCCACCAACTTCTCAGACTTGGCTGGCATTTCATCTTTCTCCAAATCACCAGAGAATTTACTTTCCCTCACCTCACACCACATTCTCTCTTGAATTATAGACATTTATTTTTGTATATGTCCTGTGTCCTGTATTATGTTGTATGCCAAAACTCCTTGAAAGAAGGAAGTCTTTCTTTCTTTCCTTTTTTTTTTTTTTTTTTTGATCCTCAGCGGGCTGAGGATCAAACTCGGGACCGTGTGGGTGCTAGGCAAGCACTCTGCCACTGAGCTAAATCCCCAACCCCTGGAAGTCTTTCTTAGCATACTGTAGCCATTCAGGAAAGAATATCTGAGCCAGTACAGTGATGCATGCCTGTAATCCCAATGACGCCTAAAGACTAAACATTTAGGGGCTGGAGCGGTGGCTTGGTGCTTATGGCGCTTGCCTGGCATGCACAAGTACATGAGTTCAAACCCCAGCACCCATGTACACAGCTGAGTGTTGGAACAACAAAGGCTATGTGAAAAACTCAATAAAAATTGATTCTGTCTCTCTCTCTCACTGTCCTTCTCTCTTAAAAAAAAAAAAAAAGAAAGAAAGAAAGAAAAAAGAAAAAAAAAGAAACATTTAAAAGGGGTGGAGATATAGATCAATGGTAGAATGCCCCTGTGTTTAATCCTCAGTACTGAGGGTTGTGGGTGGGGGAATCTGTTGAATGAATTAGTGGCTGCTAAATGCCAGGCATCATTCTAAATAATGGGAATATAGAAATGAATTACATCTGTATGAACCACATTTGCAAAGAAACATGGTGTCATATGGGGAGAAAGATCCATAAAAAGGTGATGTAGCAGCTGGAGCAGTGGCTCAGCAGTTACAGTGCTTGCCTGGCATGCGTGAGGAGGTGAATTCGAACTCCCGCACCATGTACACAATAAAGTGGCAGAGCAATAAAAGTCACATGAAAAACTAAAGAAAACTGATTCTCTCTCAGTGTCCCTTTATCTTTAAAAAAAAAAAATGATGCAGAGGTTGGAGATGCAGCTCAGTGGTACTTACAAGCACAAAGCCCTGGGTTCAGTCTCCGGCCCACATACATACATACACACATCAACCGACCAACAAATAAATAAATGGATGATGTAAAAAAAATATGGAAATATATGCAGAACAGAACAATAAGGTGGCACAGAGGAGTCAATTCTGGATTTGAGTCCTGGCTCTGCCCTTCATAGCTGTGTGACGCTGGCAGTTACTTGACTTCTCCGGGTCTCAGAATAAAATAGTACCTACCTCACAGGGTTGTTGATGTATGTAAGCCCCTGGCACCATACCTGGCACATAATGAAGTAATATGTATGTGCTGTCTTGCAGAGGCGCCTAGGGAAAGCTCTGAATAGACAAGGAGCAATCTGATTTGAGCTTCTGAGTAAGAGTAGCTCAGGTAAACATTGAGATAAAAATTTCAAAGTGAGAGAAGTGCATACATAAGCAAATAACTTATCATTGTTTAAAGAAAAGCTTTTCAAAAAATTAAATACAGGGCTGGTGAGGTGATTCAGGGATAGAGGGCTTGCCTGGCATACATGAGAACCCTGGTTCAATCCCCAGAACCATACATACAAGTAAGTGAAGGAAAAACAAGAAACAGATGAAAAATAAATAAAATTGACTCTCTCTCTCTCTCTCCCTTCCTCCCCCCTACTCCCACCTCTGTGTTCAAAAAGAAAAAATTAAATACAGGCTCTACTGCTCATGGAGTTTATGCTCCTTGACCTAGACATCAAAATATTCAACAGGCTTAGGGCACAGAAGAGAATGACCTTGAAGGAGAGAGGGAGATAGCAATAATGATACAGTCTCGAGGCTGTCACAGGCTCTAGCTCTGCCTGGTATAGGCTGGCCATGGGCTAAGGCACCAGTTTTAGGAAGGCGGCAGACTCTTCCCTGAAGGAAAAAGAAGTTATTTTTCTGTTGTGACCATTCACAGTGATACACAGAAGCTTTATTCAGAGGTTTCTACCTCAGCACAGCCCTGTCCTCAAAGAAAACGTGTTCTGTTAGGGCGGATTAGTCTCTTAGATAAATATTTGACATTTCCTTTCCCAGCAATTCAGTAAGAGATGCAGATGCAGACATTAATCATTCTGCCCTCGCCCTCCACCCTCCCATCACACCATCTAACAAGCACCTTCCACTATTGGAGAAGTGTAAGGGAGGGTGAGCAGCCAAGGGAGATGGGAGACATGGGATGTGTAAGGTCTAGAATTTGGAGGCCTTGCTGCCAGGTATTCAATAGTCAGGTATGATTATGTAAACTGGAGGGAATCTCACCAGTCAAGTCAAGGGACTAGAAGGATTTGCAAGACTCTGGTTTTAGATACCTTTAGGATGCATGCTGACCACTGTCAAAGTAGGGAGAGGGTGTGGTTGTGGAATTTCCTCCTGCAAGGGGCACTCAAGAGCTGTGAAATTCTGTACTTACTTCCCAAACTGGCAGCCCCCCATTTTCCTCTGGTGCTTTAGAGAACAATCTTCTCAGGAAAGCCAGAAAGCAGAGGTAGGTAAGCACCCAGAAAGCACCAGAACAGATAGAAAAGGCATCTGGTCAGCAGTTTCATTCACCACGTCCCCCTCCACTCTTTCCTTCTGCCAGCTCCCTGCTTACCCTCTTCCTACTTTCCTTCCTCCTCTTTGCCCCTACCCAAAGGAGACAATAATGAAAACAAAATGAGCCAGCATGGTGGTACATGCCCAATATCCTGGCTACTCAAGAGGACGATGCAGGAGGATCACAGGTTGGAGCCCAGTCTGGATCATTCAGTGAGACCCCAACTAAAATTTTTAAAAAAAATAAACAAATAAAAAGGGCCAATGATATAACTTAGTGAGTGATAGAGCATCCCTGGGTTCAGTCCCCAGTACTGGAAAAAACAAAAACAAAACAAATCAACAACAAAAAATCCCAAACAGGGTAGAGGGCTGGAGTGGTGGCTTGGGGGTTGGAGCACTTGCCTGGCATGCTCAAGGACCCAGGTTCAAACCCCAGCACCACAAACACAACTAAGTTTCAGAGAAACAAAGACCAGATGAAAAAAATAAATAAAACTGATTCTTCCCCACCCCCACAACAAGGAAAAAGAAAAAGAAAAGAAAACGGTAGAAAGTGAATTAGACAGCAAATTTTGTTCTGCGCACATGGACCCTTCTTTGTGTGGGCTTTGGAGTTCCTTAGAGTGCCCTTGGTGGGGGACAGGGCATTGCAGTCACATGAATCAATGGATAATCGGCAAACCAAGAAATCACAAGCTCTAAGTGTCAGATCAATTTAACTCACATGAACTATGAGCCTGCAGGAGGCTGGGACCTGAGTCTGAGTGAAGCCCAACATCTAAAACCAGGGTAGAATCTACAGAATCAGGAAAGAAGCCAGGTTTGTGGGTGGTTTGCATATAGTGGTCTGTGGGCCAAATCCAACCCTCCTACATCTGCGCATTCTGTGAACTAAGAATGTGATTTTTTTTTTTTTTTAGAAACAATTTTTATTTAGTTCTTCATGTGGCTTTCGTTACTCCGAGACTTCTTTGTGTACGTGGAGCTGGGGTTTGAACTTGAGTACTTGCGCATGCTGGGAAAGTGCCGTAACCACCAAGCCACCGCTCCAGCCCCTAGGAATAGTTTTTATGGTTACAATGTAATGGTTGAAAAAGAAATCAAAAGAATTTTTGTACCATATAAAAATCTATGAAATTCAGTTTTCATTGTCCATCAATGAAATTTTATCAGAACATAGTCATGCCCATTCATTTATGTGTCAGCAAGTAGTTGACACAGTACCTGTGTCAGACAAAAAGTGCTTTCTGGCCCTTTACAGAAAAAGTTTGCTGGGCTGGGAATGTGGCTCAGTGATACATCACTTGCCTGGCACGCATGAGGCCTTGGGTTCGATCCCAAGCACCGTGGGGGAAAAAAAATAGAATAATTTGCTGACTCCTGCTCTTGTTCGCTCTTTCCATAAGAGTGAGGATGTGGCCAGGCGTGGTGGTGCATGCCTGTAATCCCAAGCTCAGAAGGCTGAGGCAGGAGAATCCCAACCTCTGGAGGCTGAGGCAGGAGGATCCTATGCTCAAAGCCAGCTTTAGCAACTTAGCAAGGCCCTAAGCAACTTAGCAAAACTGTCTCAAAATATAAAATAAAAAGGGCTAGAGGTGTGGCCCAGTGGTTAAGGCTCCCTGGGTTCAATTCCTAGTACCAAAAAAAAAAAAAAAAGGATGTGGTTGGCTTATAGAAACAGTGTAGATAAACCGAAGTGAAGCTTTCAAGTGTTTCCTTATGTGCTTTAACAAGTATCAGCTTATTTATCCTCACAGTGTAAGGAGTGAGGAGGAACTGTTGTCTTCATTTTCCATGTGAGGGAACAAATGCACCTGCCAAACGGGTGCAGTTTGAAAGTGGTAGTGCCAGGGCCTGTATCCAGCTGGCTGTCTCCTGAGGCCACCCCCAGCCAGGGAACAATGATGATGACCTGGAGAAGTGGTACATACAGTGCTACACAAGTTAGGAAGGTCATGAAAAGGTTAAGACTCGGATACTGCTGTGAATGAAGAGCCATCCAAGTAGATGTTCTATGGTTAGGCTTGGGGCACAAGGGCTGGGAATCCAATTATGTTTTCTAAGGATGAGAGGAGTTGTGCATGGAAACTCCAGTTAGGATAGTTGGGGACAAGCCATGGCAGTCCCCTGTACAGGGTGTACTGAAGAAAGACCCTACACCTAGACTGCTGGGCTCAGATCCACACTGTGCTGCTACAGCTGCGTTTGGGGCAAGTTGCTTAATTATAAAAATAATGCGTACCGGTCTGGGGACGTGGCTCAGTGGGAGAGTAGGGCTTGCCTGGCATGCATGAGATTCCGGGTTCAATACCCAGCACCACAAAAAATAAATACCTTGGTGGGCGAATGTGAATACATGTAAAGTGTTTAGAAAGGGGTCTGAACCCTACATTTGATTACATGTCATTATTATGGCTAGTGTTATTAGGAATTCATTATGGTTGTGAGGTTACCATAAAGGCTTTATACATAAAAAATAAAAAACAAGAGGGGACCTGTGCTTGGGGATACCAAGTGGGAAGCATGGGGTCAAAGCCTAGGAAATCCAGAGGAAGGAAGCTGCCGTGCAGTTGGTTTTGGGGTTCCCTAAGACTGCCAAGAGAAGGGACAGAGGGGGCCAGGGTAAGAGCTTAAGTTTACTCACCCTTGGAAAGCTTGGCTTTGTATCTAGCTCCTAATACATGTTATTAAGCTTCACTTATTCCTGTCATCCCCACTTTAAATAAGGAGGCCCAGGCTTGGAGAATTGCTAGAATTATAAAGGACCTCAGAAAGTATATCTTGACACCGGCCACAGCCCCACCTCCTAGTCCCCCAAGTCTCATCTACTCTTGGCTATCAGTGGTTAAATTTCTCTGCAGCCAAATTCACATAGGTTCCCTTGTACCACTGGGTTTGCCTCACCTTCACAAGAACGAGGTGGTAGTCACTGCCGTGGAAGGTGAGTGCAGTTTCCTAGTCCTGGCTAATTCTTGGCCTGGACACTTCAGCAGTGGCTGGACTGGCTCTGTGATACACAGTGCTGCTCCAGACAAGCTTGCCTTCATTTCATTGTGGCCCAGATTGCTGAGGAGGGGGAAGGGTCCAAGTCACCCCTGAAGGTCAATCTAAGTATGAGAAGCATGCTCCCACATGGGTTTTTTTTGGGGGGGGGCTCTTTCTCTGACCCTCGGTGACTTTTTTCTGCTACATCGCTCAGGCTCTCTTCCTGGGGACTTGGCAGAATAAAAGCCTCCTCTGTGCCGAGCATAAAGGAACATACATAGCTCCTGTACATAAAGGAACTATCACTGGGAGCTTAGGTAGTCTCTGGAGTCGAGAGTCTTGAGTTTTAATCCTGGCTCTGCCACTTACTATGTGACCCAGAGGAGAGGCTTCCATTTGAGTCTGCTTATCATCTGCAGGAGGGGGTTAGTAATAGAACCAACCTAGGAAGTTGTGCTGAGAATTAGGTACAGAGTCTGTTAGCTCATGACAGTGGTCTCTTTTATCTTTCCAGACTGTTTTAGTGATGATGAAGCAGGCTCAGAGATTTGCCCAGGGTTGACAGTGAGCAGATGCAGCTGAGAAACCAAGGCTCAGGTTCTTTACCCTAGACCACATGCAACACTCATGACCCTTTATGCACCCATATTCTGCCCAGCTTTTCTCCCTATGACATGGAGAACAGAGAGGATGCGGGTAGGCAGGGCTCCTCTGCTTGCTGTGTAAGCCTCCAGGTGGCTAATGTTTTGGAAGGGGCTGCCCACTGTTCTGCCATATTACAGATACTTCTTTTTAACTATAGTCCCTACCAGGGGTGTTCAGTGGGCAGGACTAAGAATGCCTTTGGAAGGAGCTGAGACCAGCCCAGTCAAATCCCTGGCTCAAGGTCAAGTTCTCCACTTTAACACCCAGCATGTGATTGGTTGGCATATTCTGTAATCACAAAGCCACACATCCATAGGACCTGGGCATTCTAGGGTCATACTTTCCTTTGCTAACTCATACGATGCCTCTAATCCATACAGTCCACAAAGTCCAACAACTTAAGACTTTTGTGTAAGTGGCTGAATTTTTTTTTTTTTTTTGAGGGGGCAGTACCAAGGATTGAAACTAGAGGTGTTTAACCACTGAGCCACATCCCTAGCCCTTTTATATTTTTTTTTAATTTTGAGATAGGGTCTCACTAAATTGCTTATGGCATTGCTAAGTTGCTCAGGCTGGCTTTTAACTCATGATCCTCCTGCCTCAGCCTCCTAAGCCACTAGGATTACAGGTGTGCACCACCATAACTGGCTGAATTTTTTTTTTTTTAAGCAGTTGGGAGTCTTTAAATCAGAACAACATAACTTAGCCTTTGGGTCTAAATAATTTTGTGCTTTTGTTGTTCCTCCTGGTCTGTGTTTATTTTTCTCTCTTTTATCACTGTTTGTTTTTTTCTTGCTCAGAAATTAAATGCTGTTTCTATTCATTTGGGGGTTTCCCTCTTCTCTGAGATTTCCTTAAATGTCCAGGATGCCTTAAGCCTGCCTGTCCCTCTTAATCATGATTCTTGCTCCCATTAATTTTCTGCCAGGCTTATTTCTTGCCGTTTGCTGTTCTCTCACTCACTTTTCTTCATACATTCATCATTATGATGCCACAACCTTTTGTATAACATCAAGTTGAGAAGCTGAGGGCCCCTTGATTAGGAGATTTTCATCCTGCCTATGTCCCTCCTTAGGTCATAGTTGGTTGCTATGATGGATCCCCTCTAACTGCAGTTCTTCTCTTCCATAGCCTCAATCTCTGCCTCATACCTTCCTGGACCACCCTAGCTACCCTCCTGCTGTTACCATCCCCTCACCTTGCTCACTTTTTCCCCTTGTACATCTCATCATCCAAACTCATATTTAAATCTGTTTGTCCACTGTGTTTCCCATTAAATTCCACAAAGGTATCTTGTTCAGCATAGGGCCCAAAACCCTGCCTGGCACACAAGCAGTAATGACAAGTAGTAAATATTTGTTTAAGAAAAACCAAAAAGATGAATACTGGCAGCTAAGTCTTCAGTGGGAACATCCACTTATCAGTCCCCATGGAACTAGTACAGTGAAGAAGACAGGTGTCTTGGGATCCTGCCCCCACCCCAGGTACAGGGGTGTAGACTGCTCACCTCCAGGTCCCAGATCCCCCAGCTGAAAAACTGGACTCAGGGGAGCAGGCAGAATAAGGTACTAACATTTTTAATACAGTCTGATCAGATCAATTCACATCACAAGGTCAACCTGGGTTTGCTCACGTATGACACAGCCAAGGTACATAAGGTCCCTCCCTACCTGTTGGCTTTCCTGCCTTCCTGGCTCCCAGTAGCACTGAAACTCCCTACGTTCCTGACCAGACTGGCATTTTTAAAATTTTGCATAAAACTATTTCTTCCATAGACTTCAAACAATCAACTAGCCAAGTTAATTATAGTACATCTAAACAAAGTTTAATACTAACCCTAACGTGTGACTGCGGTTTACAAAGAGCTCTGTATCACCTGGGATAGCTTTCAGTAGCAATTCACTACAACTGGTCCTAAAAAATAATAACAATAATAATAATAATTAGAGAATTAAAACCCAACAACAAGTCGAATGGTTAAAATCATGTAAGAACTGGAATTTGGGGTGGGAGTGTCCTCAATAGCTGGGCTTGTCCTAGCAGCAAAATTCTAGTCTCCAGCAAGGCTCAGGAAAGTCTGGTGTCCTCCATGCCAAAGGCTAAGCTCAGGGAGGCTCTTGGAGGACACTCACCCCATGGTCCGTGGGATGCTGTAGGCTTCCAGCAACCTTAAAAACGGTTGGGCATAAAGGTTGTGTGAGACCCTACTATGATTTCTTTTGAGGGCTATAGGAAGAGAGAATGGGGATTTAGAGAAGTGGGATGGGACCAAAATCTTTGGGTCCCAGAATGCCACAGGTATGGGTCTGGGACTGGAATCACTAAAAACTGAGCACCAGGATTCTGGCTTCTGCCCACTGGAGAAACCGGGACTGGTGTTGCCTTGCCTTAAAGGCCTATGTAGTGTTTCTGCCGTTGTCCCATACAGGGACCTGCAGATATTTCTGCAGAGTATCAGATGAGAACCTATTTCTAAAGACCACTGGGGGAATGGCTAGTAGAGAGGGAGTAGGGTGGGGGGGCAGTTAAAAATGAATAAAAATCTCTCAGCTACAGAACCCAAAGACATCACTTCCCTCCGCATTCACAGCATTTTTCAGCAGTCCCCATATGGCTGTTTTGGTGGGGACAAAGTATCTGCCTCATTTCCCCTCAGGCCCCATGGGCTGCTGGTCCACCTCAGGATCTACTAAAGATGATGCAAATGCCGACTGAACAATCTGAAACCCGAAGGACTCAAGAAGAGACATGTTCTGCTGGGGAGAGAACGGGGAGCCAAGGGCAGGGCCCAGGTCACCCATGGGGCCCCCAAGGGCCCGGACATGCACCTTCTGGATGTGTTTGTTCAAGTAGGACTTAGAGCGGAAGAAGCTCCCACATTCGGGGCATGGGTACTTCTTTTCCCCATCAGACTCCATTTTGTTTTTAGGGACTGCCATGTCACAGGAGAAAGAACCATTGGCGCTCTGCTTCTCCGGCGTCTTCAGGTCACTGGCATCTGAGAGGTCACCATAGGAGTCAGAGCTTTCAATCGGATCCTGATGTGAGCATTTCTGGCCTTCTATGAAAAAACAAAACACAGAGGAGAGATGAGGCCAAGCTTTGGACTGCCCCCTCCTGGAGGGGTCATAAGAGGCCTGCTTACAGGCCTGTGGAGGGCAGCTGACGACCAGCCATTGCCCTGACAGAAACCATGGAGGTTCAGCTGGTCAGTCTGGGAGCCTGGAGTGCCTATGGGGGTGACACAGCAGGGCCCTGGGGCTGCCAGTCTCCCTCACTGCAGACTCCTCATGCAGGTGCACGTATATGACTCACCATCATTTCAGCCTGCTTCAAGGAGTGGATACGAAGAGGGAACCTTTACTGCTTCTGCCCAGAATGACTCAGAGACCCCCAACTCCTTAGTGCTCTCTTGGGTGCTCCTGGGATACAGCTATTCTGATGCTGCTGAACAGGTTTACCAGTGGCCTCATTTCCTGCACCAGATTACCTGAAACCCTTGCAAGGCAGGCAGAACCAAAACTGTGAGGTCCTCTACCTAGAAGACTAGATTCCACCGATGGCTCAGACAAAAACCAATCCAAACATAAGCCAGGACCTCACCTCCTTCTTCCTGCCAAAACCCTTCCAGTACCACACAGCCAAAGTACACAGTTTAAAAGCAACTCTGAACAATTCAGTCTGCTGGGTGTCCCTACCCAGGACCCAGGAGAAGACAGGCCAGGAGACAACCCTCACTGCTCTGCCTTGCATGGTCCACACCAGAGTCTTCTACCAACTATCAGCTTCCTGCCTGGGTCCAGAGAGCAGTGCTGGGTGGAAAGTCTGTGATAGGAGCATGGAGCATGCCATCTCTGCCATCTCTACCATATGCCAAGCCCTTGGCCAGCAACAACAACGACACATAACAGAACCGCCTGAATCAACAGGTAAAGGTGGGCCTAGGAACTCTCCACAAATCAACTCCAAGTCAGAGATAATCAGGTAGCTCATTTATTGCCATGCATCTCACAAACACAGTCCGAGCCTCTCCAGAAAGGGCCACTCAGAGCAACCAACCATCTCTATTGTGGGAGAAGCCAGCCATTGGCTCCCACAGCTCACAGGGGCAACAGAGGAGAAAGCATTCATTTGCAGCTCCACACCATCCTATAGGGCAACAGGCAACCAACAGGCCCAGTAGGACTCATCATGCAGGGCTTTTTTCCTGCCCTGGGCCTGGGGCATCCCTGCAGGGTTCCAGACGGTAGGGGCTGGCCAGGTGGCAGGAAGGAGGGCTGGGGAAGAGGAGGCGGGGCTGGACTTTGGCAGTGCCCTAAAGCTTTACTCAGTGCCCTGGAGTGAGATACCCATGGTGACTTTTATCCTGGATGCCACTGCCACTCCAATCTCCGAGCCTCCTCAAGGCAGCCAGAAAGCTGGCAGCCTTCCCGCCTCCCCACACCCGGCCCAGCGCCCCCACAACACAGTCTGCGCAGAGAAGCAAAGTGCAGAGCAAGGGGTCGCTTGCCTTTGTTGCCATAGGTCCTGGCGCAGTGGAACGCTGCTCCCCCATTCAGGATGGGCTCCTGGTGCCTGGAGACCTGGGGAAGGGGAACACCGTGGTGGGTTTTAACATGGACCTTTAAGTAGGAGGCAGAGGAGAAACCTAAACAAGACAAAAGGAGATGAGATCCCGCAGCCAGCAAGATGCTCCCCCACGCCTCTCCTCTGGCGGCTCTGGCTAGCCTTCCCGGGTCAGCTGCACCTAGAAGGGACCCCCTCCTTGGCTGAAAAACAGCTGTGGCCATATGAGCCAAGTGGCTCTGGATCAAGGGTGGCAATATCCATGAATGAGGTTATCTGAAGAGCCCACTCTGAAAGACTCTCTGGCTACCTGGTGGGATGGCCTAAGATCCTGCTTCCAACTGCCCCTGGGCTTGTTTGATGCTTCCGAACATTTTGAGTAGATGCCCACAGTCCCAGGTCAACTGCAGGGACCATGACTAGTATGTGGGGCTCCAAGGTAGCCCCAGGACTCCAACCAGCAGAAAGCCTGCTGAACACTTGTTACAGGGAAACTGATCATCAAACCAGATGGTTATAAAATGAAATCCTCAAGGAATGCCTCGAAGGGATCCCCTCCTTGTAACTGTTAGGATATGTTGTTTTTTGCTAACTTTCCTGCCTTCAGAATAACTGGATTTAGCAACTGCTTAGACTTTCTGAAAAGAAAGTTATGTTTAAGAGGCACGGTCATCTCTTGTCCATGGTGGTCTTTCAGTTTGGTTTCGAAGCATCCACCAGATTCACATGGAGAAGCAGAAATAAGGATGTTCTCTGTTTGCCGTTATTTTGAGGGAGCTGTTCCAGCTTACTCCCAGGTACTGTAGTCAATTGGAGCCACGAAATATTTCAGGCTGGGAAGAGCAACTATTGGGCCAACTTCCACAGCAGCCACAAGTCCAAGGATACAGACTCAGATAGGCCAAAGGATTCCAACTTAGGTTTCATGCGTGAGGACCCGAGTTCGAACGCCAGCACCATGTACACAACTAAGTGTCGGAGCAACAAAGGCTACATGAAAAACTAAATAAAAACTGATTCTCTCTCTCTCTCTCACTATCCCTCTCTTTAAAAAAACAAAAACTTTAAAATTACACAATTACATGATCACAGTGAGATCCACTGCTAAAGAGTCAGAGGATGGAGTATACTATGTTAATGTCTGCACAAAACTTGTTTTTAAAAAAGTTTGAATGCCATAGCATTTTGAATGCTGCTAGAACTGTAAATAAAGGTTCATCTTTAGCAAATGTTGGTGGTATACCAGGACCTATCATAACTGCATGTACAATTCAACATAATTCTCCTAACACCCTATGTGATGGGAATTATAATTATATCCATCTTACAGATGAAGAAATAAGAGGCTTGGCCTCACTCTAACCTCATGCCTATGTGCCACCAGAATTTGGCAAGACTCTTTAATGAATCCTGTATTTTGGCCCTGAGTGCTACAAACATTCTTTGGACTTTGTCAGTGGGTTTTGCTATCACTAATACTCTGCCATGTTTGTGGGTTAGGATGGATGCAACTGGTAAAGGACTAGCCTGTGGTAAGCTTTAAACACTCCCAACCACAGCAATTGGTGGTTCTATAGGGAAATGTGAAATAAGGAGAAATTTCCTTCCCTCCCCAACATAGCTACTTCAAAGATCTGCAAGAACCAGGTGCTATTGTCCTGTCCTGCCTGGGACAGCGAGATGTCTTGCATGACAATGTAAAGCGGTTGGCCTGGGGCCAGTCACAGAAAGACAGACTGGCTGGGTCCACGTGAACATTTCTGAAAGGATGCTCTAGGCAGAAACAAGGGATAAAGCTAACATAAAAAGGACCTTAGCCCTGCCAAGTGAGTTGGTGCTATGAGGACCTCCAAAACCAAATCGAAACAGGAAAACATTGGCCCCTGGCAACAAACACAAGGTATTAAAACCTTCTAACTATATGAAGAAGCCTATTTATTTATTTATTAAAGAGAGAGGGACAGTGAGAGAGAGAAAGAGAGAAACAATTTTATTTAGTTTTTCATGTGGCTTTTATTGCTCTGACACTTCATTGTGTACATGGTGCTGGGGTTCAAACCTGC
Source organism: Aplodontia rufa (assembly GCA_004027875.1). Lineage (NCBI taxonomy): Eukaryota > Metazoa > Chordata > Mammalia > Rodentia > Aplodontiidae > Aplodontia > Aplodontia rufa. The sequence continues at coordinate 16,234 of PVKS010019464.1, read as the reverse complement.
ATCCTCGCGCATGCCAGACAAGTGCTATAGTCGCTAAGCGACCGCTCCAGCCCCAAGATGCCACTTTAGAAGAGATTTTTTTTTCCTTTGGTTTTTAATCCCTTGAGCTCCTCTTAAGTATGAATGCCCTCTCTCACCACCACCCATGCCATGCCAGAGCAGGTCCACTGCAATCAGATCAGATAACATCTAACTGGAGAAAGCACCAGCAATTATTTTATTTGCTCCCTGTTGGGGAACACAGCATATGCTCAATAAAAGCTTCCTGCCTTTTCCTGAAAAACAGTCTGAGAAACATGTGGTTGGGTTCTCTTGACTTTGCCCCAGCTGCAAACTGTACTATCTATAGCAAAACCACTTGGCGGATGGGAGGAATGGATCCACTGCTGCCATTTAAAGCCCAAAATTTAAACACTGAGCATCTTGGCAGCCAAATGTTGGGATGAAACAGAAACTGAGCTTCTGAGCAAAACACGGCCTTCACGCCAGACATTTAGCTGTAATTCTAAACTCATCAGCCCATTCACCACTGGTTAAGAGCCAAGACTGCTGCTACAACCAAAGCCACCCTCTCTCTCACTCCAGAGATGAAGAGTTTATTAGCGATAGACCACTGCTCATCACTTGTATTTTCTTGCCTGGTGTCACTGAAATTCACATTCTAGAAGCAAATTCTTCTGTGGCAAGTTCCACGTTCATGCAGATTAGAGACTGCTTTCTCTCTGTCCAATCCCTGGAGGAGCTATACTCAACTGTGCACTAGGATTGTGTCAATCCAGGGAATGTCAGGTTGTCTGTCTGTGTTCATATACTTGTGTGTTCATCTGATTCGGGAAGAGCCTATCTCTTCTTTTAAGTGATAATGTTTGAAACCAAATGTCTCTGTCAAAGGCAGATTCCCAATAAGCCTATCCCTTGTCCCCATCCCAGTACATAAGTATCTGTACAAACACCGTGCTATAGCAAATTAAAAAGAAGCCAGGTATAGTGGTTCACATTTGTAATCCCAGCAAGCTGGGAGGCTGAGGCAAGAGGATCACAACTTGGAGACCAGAACCAACAACTTAGTGAGACTGTCTCAAAATGAAAACTTTAAGGAAAAAACAAAACAAGAAAATGGGACTTGGGGTATAGCTCAGTGGTAAAGTGCCTTTGAGCTCAAAGCCTAGTGCCAAAAATAAGATAGAAAGAAATTTAAGAAGAAAGAAGAAAAGAAAATACCAGGACAGGGCCTTCTCTCTTTCCCACTATTCAACTCAACTGATTTCCTCAACCTGCAAATACGGAAGCAAGCTTTTCTAGCCATAATAAGCTCTCTATCAGTCTTCTACAAATCATATAGCGCATGTCCTGATATATCTCCAGGACACAGACAGTATTATCTTTCTCCTAAACTTGCATGTATGGGAGTAGCGCCCACAGGCTATGCTCCCCTCTTTCCCAATTTTCACAGCCTATAGTTTTTGTGGCAAAGACTGAAAAAAAAAGGCAGGTCTACAGGGAGTTAAGTTGGTTGTTTAAGAATTGTTGATATTAGGGGCTGGAGCGGTGGCTCAGCAGTGACAGTGCTTGCCTGGCATGCGCAAGGATGCGGGTTTGAATCCCAGCAACACATACACAAGGAAGTGTCGGAGCATTGAAAATCACATGAAAAACGAAATAAAACTGATTCTCTTTCTCTCTCTCTCACTGTCCCCCTCTCTCTTTAAAAACAAACAAATAGGGGTTGGGGATTTAGCTCAGTGGCACAGCGCTTGCCTAGCATGTGCAAGACCCCGAGTTTAGTCCTCAGCCCTAAAAAATAAATAAATAAATAAAAATAAAAACAAACAAACAAACAAACAAACAAAAAAGAATTGCTGATATTGAAGGATCTCAGAGGACACCTGGAAGGAAATTCACCTGATTCAACCTTTTTTTTATGTGTGTGGTACTAGGTGTGCTCTATCACTGAGTACATCCCCCAGCCCTTTTTAAATTTTTATTTTGAGGGGCTGGAGCGGTGGCTCAGCGGTTTCGGCGCTTGCCTGGCAAGCACGAGGACCCAGGTTCAAACCCCAGCACCACGTACACAACTGAGTGTTGGAGCAACTAAGGCCATGCGAAAAAACTAAATAAAGTTGTTTCTCTCTTTCTCTGTCTCTCTCGCTATCCCTCTCTCTTTAAAAAAAAAAAAAAAAATTTTTTATTTTGATACAAGATCTCACTCAATTACCACAGCTGGCCTTGCACTTGCGATCTTCCTGTCCCTGTCCCAATCTCCCAAGTCATTGGAATTATAGGTGTGTACGACCATTGCTCTGACCAGCTAGCTAATGTTTATTCTTTGCTTGAACTCTTGCAGAAATCAGAACATTTTTAAAAAATTTTTAATGTTTTTGCAGTGCTCATGATCAAACCCTTGCTTGTGTGAGGCAAGCACTCTACCGCTGAACACCCCCAGCTCATTGATTCAGGTAATTCTTTTGTATTCATAGTCTTGGTGGTTGCAGAGCAAAGGATGATATAATATGGAGCTCTCTGCATTCTAAGTCCAACACCTCAATGTCTTTGGTGTCCACAAAGAACCTTTTCTTCTTCCCAGAAAAAAGCCCTCTTTCCTCTTCTTCTTTTTGGTCTCTTCTTATTTCTACTCTTGGAATGAGTTCAGAGGTAGCATTCTGTTCCTTCTCTTCTGATCAATTGTTTTCTCTTCCTTCTGAGTACCCAGCATGGGTTGTACCAGAGCTTTCTTTTGTCTTCTTGGAGGAATGGGACTTCCTGCTTCAACTATGGAACCCAAAGATGTTTCGCCTGTGATCCAGACCTAGTCTTAACTTTTCTGAGAAAAGGTGGACTCCGGTTTACTCTGATGGATTCTCCACCCCAGTCACACAGTTTGTGGCTGTTGCCCAAGTCCTCTTTACTAACTCTTGGGGTGGGGGGAAACAGTCCTGACTTACAATAGTTGTTGGCTTTGTCACATCAGCTGTCTCCTAATGGGGTTGACTTTCCTGCTGTTCCGGACTGCTCTCAGCTCTTCTCCTGAGCTGGACTTCCAAGGATCCTGGGTCTCCTGTCCAGTTCTTGCCCCACTCTGCTGTCTGGCTGGGCTTTCCAGGCTTTATCATTGGCATCCTTTTCCATTCTGATCTCTGGCTCCAGTTCTGGAACTGGGCACTTCAATGCTGACAACCTGGTGAAAGGCCTGCTGACGGTGTGTTACGCAGGTTTAGAGTTATTTGGGTTACTGTCATGAAGCCAGATGAGGATGAAACAAGACAAACAACCAGCTTTTTCTAGTGCTTAAGCAGTCCTGGTCAAAACCGTCCTGATAATTTTCCCTGCATGCACAACTATGCTGGTTGCTCTCTAGGGGAAGCTCCCACCAGCAATGGGCTGTGACATGTCAGAAAACAGGACAGACAGCATAAGTGGCTCTAATTACTACTTCACTCGCTTTCACAGCAGGTTTTCTAGTGGAACAAACATCAACATCCAGCGGCGTTCATGGCAAACCCCAGGTGTATGCTCTCAGGGAGGCTCCTAGCTCCAGGATACCAAGAACTCCCTGCTACTCAGCAATCTCCCTCTACCAGGAACCTCAGCACACACAGAGGCACCCAGACAATCCAGCCAAGGCCTGCAGGAGTACTGTACCTGGTCCAAACCACAGTGTCATTAAGTGGTGTTTTTCCTACCACTGTAACAAAATATAAGAACGGGGCCTCCTAAATGTGTAGTTCCTTGTGAGTTCAGAGAATGTTTACTTACCTTGTTTCTGGGATGCTCATGACAGCCCTGTGAGATGGGAAAGAGGTGTGTTCTTGACACCATTTAAAAGAAGAAACAGGCGTAGAGAGAAGGGAGAGCTCAAGGCCATATAGCAAGGGGCTGAGACTCAACTCTGAGTTCCTGACTCCTGGTTCAGTGTTCAGCCCTCTAAGCCATACCCCAGCCTTCCAGAAACATAGGGGTAAGAGTGTCCTAGCAGATACAGACATCCCAGCACCATCCTGACATGGCCAAAACAAGCACATAGTGCAGAAGTGTCCTCACACCCACACAGACAGCTGGCCCAACCTCCTTCAGCACAGACAGAGAGAAAGCCTCCTCCAGAGTGCTGTGCTTGCAAACACAAACTTCCAACACTTCCAACAGTCAACTAGACCCAGCAGAGCCTCAGGGACAGATCTGACTTCATCCATCACAACTGCTGCCACAGTTAGACACTACCTAGGCCAACCTCATCCTCAAGCACACTGCCCTGCTCAGAGCACCTTCCACTTTCCTCTCCCATAAAGGCCACAATCTGCTTGAGTTTGGGCTCTCTTCTGACCAACTATGCTGGAAAGTTTCTGCTTCTTGTTCATCTCCAGATTCAACCTCCTATCCTGGCTGCTGATTTACACGTGCCAGTGAATCAGCCAGCAAAAACTCTTGAAGCAGGAATCCCTTTGCGACTCACTCAGAACCAATGACTCCCCCACCGACTTTAGTAGTTAAGTAGTGCTTGCACAGCGCATTCATCCTGCCACTTGAGCAGCAGATGTGTTATGATCCCAAGCTTGGGAATCACCTCTCTCCTGTTTCCATCTGCAGGTCTCTTAGAACCTTCCATTCAAGCTTCTTAGGAAGGAAGGGGTTGCAAACAGCTACCTGGGTGATGAATGCATTTATTGATCAGTGGGAAGAGAGGACTGTGCAAAGAGTAGAATTTGAGGCAGGGTGGTCAAGACATCCTTGGACCTCCCATACAAGCTTAGGCCCATCCTCTAAAAGTGAGGAAACAGTGGGGAGATTACCTCGGTTACAGATACTGCAGAAGTTGCTGGGCCCCTCGCTGTGCTTCTTTAGATGGTCTGCCATGTATGCTGCCCGCAAGTACTTCCCACACACCTGGCAGGGCACCTTGTCTTCATGACAGGCCAGGTGGGAGCGCAGACGGTCTCGGGTGGCAAAAGAAGCATTGCAGGTCTGAGGGCAAAGAGGAAAATGAGATGAGGTAATAACCTGCATTCCACACCTGACCAATCACACCATGAAGCAAAAAACAGCATGGATTCCCTTTAAAAAGAGCTTTAGAGGGGCTGGAGCGGTGGCTCAGTGGTTTCGGCACTTGCCTGGCAAGCACTAGGACCCGGGTTCAAACCCCAGCACCACGTACACAACTAAGTGTTGGAGCAACTAAGGCCATGTGAAAAAACTAAATAAAGTTGTTTCTCTCTTTCTCTGTCTCACTCACTGTCCCTCTCTCTTTAAAAAAAAAAAAAAAGAGCTTTAGAGGGGCTGGAGCAGTGGCTCGACCAGTGGTTGGAGCACTCGGTGGCATGCACAAAGACCTGGGTTCAAACCCCAGCATACACTACTAAGTGTTGGAGAAACAAAGGCTGGATTAAAAAAATAAAAAAAAATTGATTCTATCTCTCCCTCTCTTAAAAAAAAAAAAAAAAAGCTTTAGAGTCTGGCTCAGGCTCTCTACCCAGAATTCCAAGTAGCTGCTTTTATTTCCCAGGATGCATCTTTATGGGACACGTGAGTTGGAATTACTGGTTCTTTACCACAGACATGTCCGGAACATGGCAAGCTAGTTTCTACACTCCTCTACAAAGTGAGGAGTTAGATATTTGTTCATCTTTAATCATTAAGCACTGACTTTAGATGCACTGGCTGTAAGTGAATTACAAATAAATTATTGGCATCTAAACCAGTCTTCCTGTTCTCCATCCCAGACTTTCCTCTTGTTTTATACAAAGAATTTATTCATTTTAGTCAAAAGAGACATTAGTCTTGGTTGAAGGGAAATGGAAAGGAAAGGCAGGACAAAGCACAGAGATAATTCTTCATAATAATTTCATGATTTTGAATTGAAAAAGCGGCCTATGGGGCTGGAGCGGTATTTCAGCGGTTATAGCACTTGCCTGGCATATGTGAGGATGGGGGTTCAAACCCCAGCACCATGTACACAATGAAGTGTTGGAGCAACAAAAGCCACATGAAAAACTATATAAAATTGATTCTTTCTTTCTCTCTCACTGTCCCTCTTTAAAAAGAAAAAAAAAAAGAAAGAGAAAAAGAAAAAGCAGCTTATGACTTTGAATTGAAAAAGCACAATGGCACATGCCTGTAATCCAGGCAACTTGGGAAGCTGAAGCAAGAGCATTGCAAGTTAAAAGTCAGCCTCAGCAACTTAGCAAAAGTTAAAATAATAAAAAAGGGCTGGGGATGTAGCTCAGCGGTAAAGTGCCCCTGGGTTCAATCCTCAGTAAGGTAGAAACAAAGAGCAGGGGAACAGGGCAGAGAAAGAAAAGAAAGAGAAGCAGCAGCCTATAAAATGAGTGTCAATTCTGCTAGTGTGAGAATCAGCAGAAAGAACAAGGGCTAAGAGGTTGAGGCTTTGAAAGCACCTGTGGAATGCTAAGGTGAGGAGAGCTGGTAATAACAAGGACAATGATACCAGACTGCTCTGACTGAGCAGGCCCTGCCCCTTAGCCTGTCAGAGCCATCTGTCTCAATAGTCCATCCTTACAGCAACTTTCTGAGGAGGGCTGTGTGACCACCTCCAGGAGCGCATGGGCAAGGAAAGCCAGGGCGTGAATACCAACTCACAGCTAGGTCCCAGGGACAAACGACCCAGGGGCTGAAGGATGATGCTTGCACCCTGAGAATCAAGTCCCTGGTCTCCAGGCATTTCCCAGCACCTGAGGACTTCATTATCAGGCACATTCTCTCTCCCCAGTGTCCCTTCCCCTGCAAAAGTTACCCCAGCCTTGGGGGATACAGAATGTGAGAAAATGGGGCTGGAGCGGTGGCTCAGCAGTTTCAGTGTTTGCCTGGCAAGCACGAGGACTCGGGTTCAAACCCCAGCACCACGTACACAACTAAGTGATGGAGCAATGAAGGCCATGTGAAAAACTAAATAAAGTTGTTTTTCTCTTTCTCTCTCACTGTCCCTCTCTCTTTAAAAACAAAAACAAAAACAAAACCAATGTGAGAAAGCCTGAGAAGAGGTGAATCTAGTGGTGTTCAAGCTATTTTGGTTCTGTGGAGGCGTTTCAGGGGTTCTAGTCAAGTTTCACTCATTTCTTTTCTCTATGAATGTGTGTGCTTACTGTTTTAGAACTGTGAGAGAAAGCAGCATTCCCCTTTAAGGGCACTATAGATCAACTATTAACCCAATGAAGAACCATCACCCCACTAGCTAACTAGAATGTCCCTTCTATTTAGAAACAGATCCTGAGGACCTGAGATCTGAACATTTGTCACCATATACAAATGTTTATGTCTCCTTGGTATACAATCAAAGCAAGAAGCAAACACATTCAATGATATGGAGGTAGAAGATGTCATTATTTACTACCCTGGTTCTAAATATCTCTGCTCTAGCACAAACCTTGCTGTTCCCCGTCACTGTCTTGTAAAGTTAAGTTACAAACTTGAACAGAACAAGTTCAACTAGTACAATACTGGGGGGGGCGGTCTCTCTTTTTTTTAAAGTTCAGATTATTTGTTTAACCAATGAAGAAGCTACCTTTAGAAAGTGAACTTGCCCAAAGCCCAAAACTCAGCCACTAAAGACAATCTAAACACCTTCACTATGGCCAGGCCAGTATTCAAACAATCCTCCCAACTACTCAGAGGTCTTCTTATCTTTCCCAGTTTACAGCTAGGAAAACGTTAAGCCCTGAAAGGACACAGGTTAGCTGGGAAGTGAACCAGCCCGAGTCTGGTGCACTTTCCATCACCAGATTCAGTAGAGATAGCATCTTATGAGTGCTTATTACACGGTGTACTTGGTAGCCATGACTCCCCTAGAATGGAAAAGTGAATGGATTTGTACAGGGAAATTCCAGCACTTGTATCCTGGAAGCCAGGTGCAGTAGTACAGGCCTATAATCCCAATAAGGCTGAGGCAGAAGGATCACAAGTTCAAGACCAGCCTCAGGAGGCTGGAGTGGTGGTTCAGTGGTATCCGTGCTTGCCTCACATGCGCAGGGACACGAGTTCAAACCCCAGCACCACATACACAATGAAGTGTCTGAGCAAAAAAAGCCATGTGAAAAACTAAATAAAACTGATTCTTTTTCTCTCTCACTGTCCTCTCTCTCTTCAAAAAAAAGACCAGCCTCAGTAATTTAGCAAGACCCCATCTCAAAATGAATAAAAAGGGCTGGAGATGTGGCTTAGTGATAAAGCACACCCGGGTTCAATCTCTAGTGGGGGGGCAGGGCAACGATGGGGGAAGGAAGGAAGGAAGGAAGGAAGGAAGGGAGGGAAGGAAGGAAGGAAAGGAGGGAGAAGAGAAAAATAAAAGGCATCCTGGATACTTGGTCTTGTGATTCCAGGTAGGCCCCACCTTAGTCTGGTACCTTGTGACCTGCTGATGTGCCACAGCAGGAGAAACTCAGAAACTTCAACCCTGCCCACCAGTCTGTAAAGCAGAGCAGGGGCTGCCATAAACACCACTTGGAGAAAACAGTGTACCTGTCCTCTTATCCCAGGGACAAGAGTTGGCTTTGTTAGGTAGTGACCTGAAAACCACCCTTGCCAACAGTGAGAAGGGAATGAGTTCTAAGCCTCTGAACTCAAAAGAAGCAACATGGAACAGGTATAAGAAATTGGAGCTGAAAGCACACATTCAGTATTTGGTCTCCCATAGTCCCCAGGAGAGGGAGCCACTAGAGGGGTATGAAAGAGATGCCTTGTTTCTCTTGCCAACCTTCTTTTGGATCCGTCCTTCAAAGGGTTTGCCTGTCAAGCATTTCTACCTAAAGATGATGGACAGCCAACCCTCAATTATCCACCAGTGGATTGTTCATTTGAGGATTAGCTAAGCAAAATTAAAATCCCAGACCAGGCTGGCTTCCCCCACCCATCCTCCATTGATTATTTCTCAAGGAATGAAAGCTAACTTTAGCCTGAACAAACATTAATTAGGAATGTAAATCTGCTGCTGGGGAAAGAAAACACACACACACACACACAACAAAAACTTTCACTGTGTTACAAAGCCAAGCTGAAGTGATTGTTGGCTTCTCTGTGCCAGGATTAACCCTCTGTGGCTGGAGTCCCCAAAGTTTTCTGGGGAAATTGTGCAAGTCTAGGCCTGCCAGCAGTTCAGACAACACAAAACATGAAAGAGCCTGGTCACATGACCCAGGAGAAAAAAGTAGCTGAGGGAGAAACAGATCTCAAAGAAGGGGACACCCAGAACCTCCATGCTGGGGTCACTCAGGAGAACACCTGGAAACAAGGAGAAGACAGAGGGACCCTGATGGGAAGAAAGCCAGCCAGCAGCAGAATGCTGATTGTGGTGCAGTCAGTGCTGTAGGCAGCCTGCTAGTGTTAGGAGGACAGATGCCAGGCCCTCGCCCAGCCTTCCTGAGCCTGGGTCATTCCCACTGGTCACCACTACTCAACACTGAGCCCCAGTCACACTCACCTCCCACACTTCCTAATGTTTTTCTTTCCAAGAGTAGAGTCGCTCAGGCATGGGGCCCAAATGGTACCAAGGACTCTAGTGCACACCCTACCTCTGGTGGCTTTTGAAGTCTGGCAGCCTCAGGAGACATCTTGAGGCAGGCTTTCTCCCACCATGGAGGAAAAGTCTAAGGACAATGCATAGAGGCCCCTTGTTCTTGAGGGCACCCCAGTTCATTCCTTCTCTAACCAGCCCAATAAATGGGAACACAGGAAACAATAAAAGCATGAACTGTTCCCACTCTCATTATACTTTACATGGGTGAAATGTCCCACCCACGTAAATCCAACAGTGCCTGGGACCTATAGACCACGTAAGGAGACTTGGGCCAAACCTCAAGGAGACTTGTGTGTCCCTGCCTGAGGTTTCCTGCCCCTACCTTCAGATGCACTTTATTCTTAAGCTGTGGAACCAGTCTCTACAACTGGCCCCTTTCATCCTCTGTAGCATCAGGAAGGGCTGAGAGGTATGGTCTGTGCCTAGCCTGCCAGAGGCCCAAGGAACCAACTCCCAGAAAGACATCGCCTCACCTCTGATGCTTTTAGTAAAACACATCAGGTCCAACAGGTACCCCTGCTGTTTAACCAAGCCCAGAGCAGGAGAGCCAGCAGGAGAACCTGCCGGGTTCTCTTTAGGGGAGTTCTGGTGACAAGGTCAGAAATGGGCGAGCAGGTCTGTGAAAGTGTGTGCTAGAGGAGCAGGGCATGAGTGGGGCTCATACACCAAGGGACAATGATGTCAGTGTTATGACACAGACCAAGGACAAAACACACAAAGCCTCAAATGTTAGAATGAAAATTTTTATCATCACTCCTCTTCTCCCCGCAGAGCACGCAGGGGCTGAGGGACATACCAGTGGGATCAAAAAGGGTCTACATCTGCTTTACCAATCCCTAAAATCACATATTGGAATGGCCCAATATAAAGCTACTGGATAGTTTAGTTCCTGAGCAGACCAGCTTTAAAAAAAAAAAAAAAAAAACAACTCAAAAGCATAAAGTCTAATTTACTAGTCAGAAATGAAAGCAGGACCTATCTGACTGGGAAGGGGAAAGCTCGGTACAGTTGATCCTAGTTTGAGTTGCACCACAGGCTTCTCTGGAGGCAGATTCACTCCCAGAGTGCAGGGAGGGTACCCAGACCACACTTCCCATCCCTTATGGGAAGTGATGCTAGGGGAGGAGAAGCAGATAAACTAGTGGCTTAGTTCCTGGGAAAGCACCAACCTCCAAACTCACTAGGCAAGGACAGATGCCCAGGAGTAGCTATTGTGGTGTTGGGGGTAGGGGGCAGGTAAGAGAGCCCAGAAAGAAACTTGGAGGCTAAGGGTGATCCAGAAGGGTACTCCTTACTACCCCTATCTGGGGGCCCTGAGCTGGGAAAAACTCCAAGTCATCCCTGAAGGAGTTGGCATTATAGGCAGGAACACCTTACTGGCCTCTTCTAAAACAGGGGTCTCAGGCCAGTCACTATTCCCATTTCCCTTCACCATACACCACCTCCAGGGAGGCCCAGGCTAGCCTACTGGCCATTGGGTAAAGGCCCGGCTACCCTCTGGGGTGGTCCAGCCCTGCCTCAGATATCCCGGCGGGGCTGGGCAGAAGAGAGCGTTGCTGGAATGTGTTGGGCCCAGGTTTTCAAGGGCTGGGAATGATTTTTTTAGAGAAAGGGAAAAGGCGGTGTCAGGAACCGAATGGGACGACCTCCACAAAGCAGGCTGGGCAAAGTCCCATGATGGCAGGTCGCTAGGAAGAGGTTCCAGGGGCGGCAGGCCGCTGCTGCTCCCAACCCACACCTGGAAAAAGGGCAGAGAGTGCAGGTTACCCCCCCAGGCCACCGGGCATGCCCCCACTGCCCTCTGGGCTCCTCCTATTCTGCCTGGGCTGCTCAACACACTACCTGGGAGAGTCAGAATGTGCTCTGTGATAAGAGAATCAGAGACAGAGAGAAGGCAGCAGGCAAAGACAGATCCCAGCAGGCCCACCCTGGGTCATCATCCTTAGGGAAAGCCACCTAGCTATTCTGTGAACACTATCCATACCTGGCCCCTGGAGCTCTTTGCCCCACTATAGCACATCCATCCCTCCCTACAGGTTTCCCTGAACCCTCCCTCCATGCCACCAACAGGTTAGGGAAAAGAAGCTTGTCCCTGCCAAAGGTTGTAAGAGTGTCCATAAACCTGTCTTGGCCCTCATTTGGCAGGAATTTGGCACAGGAGAGGGGAGACAACCAAGGAGAAGACAGAGGCATGTTTTCCATTCACAAAGGAATGCTCAGTGGGCAGGAGAAGAAACTCAGTTTTCTGGGTACCAGCAGGGCCCCCAGATTTGTTCAAGCAGACCAAGTATAAGAATCTTATCCAGCCTTTCCCACCTGCTACTCCTGCAAGGGAAGAGGAGATCCTTGTTCTCTAATACTCCAGAAACACTGTCTGCTTGTACCCATGGCTTAGGATAAGTTAAACAGGTGTGGTGTTCAGAGATAAGACCACCAACTCCCTACTATCTGCCTCCCTCAGTGCCCTGTGCTCTAGGCTGTGGGGACCCAGAAGGTGCTCCAACTCAGGTTAGACAAGGGGCAGGGGTGAGGGGTTACTGGCTGAACCTACTAGAGCCATTTAAAATCCCGGAGTCTCTACAGCCTACTAAGAACCAGCAACTGGGCCCAGCAAAGTACCAAATCCCCCAGGACAACACTTGTACAATGTGGCCCACCATCCAAGGAGCTGGCAAACACCAGGAGAGAAAAGCCAAGCAACAGAATGAAAATGGAGACAGGGGTGAGAACCAAGACCAAGCAACCAAGAAGGAAGGAACATCAGCCATGGGGAAAGAAGGGCTGGGGTGAAGAACAAAGGAGGGCAGAGGGAAAGTGGAGGGACAGAGTGGGGAGGTGCGCAAAGCGGTGATCAGTCAGCCGGCCCCAACACACACAGCAGCTTGCTCATGGCTGAGGCTGTGAAAACAGCAACATTCTCCTTCTGCCCACCTTTGCCCTGGCCCAGCCCCTACCTGACACTTGTGAGGTCGCTCAGAAGTGTGCACCTGCTTGATATGTCCATTCAAGTGATCAGGCCTGGAAAAAGAGAACCAAGAGGGACTTAAAAACAAAACATGAAAGATGGCATACAAACTTGACCACACTACACCCACAGCCCTTCCCCCCACCACACACACACACACACACACACACACACACACACACACACTGCTGGAGAGGACTCTTCTCTACCCCAGCATGACAAAGACAAGTCACCTCCCGGGTCTGGCTCCATAGACCCAGGCTCTCTGCCCCAGTTTTCTCTAGAGGGGGAAGGGAAGTGAATGTTTGTTTCTGATCTTGCCTACCCACCCCCCACAATTTCCCCCTTCAGAAACTCAATGATTTCTAGGACTGGAGGTGGAGGCTTTAGAATAAGGAAGGGCTGCCTTGATATAGTCTTTCCGGGGAGGGGGTGTGTGTGATTCATTGTCCAAACTAAAGCCCCTTAGAAACTCAGTGCTCCCCTCCCCCCAGCCTCTCCCGCCACAGCAGCCAATGAATGCCACTCAGAAGGAATTCAGTCCCCAGAGGCCAGCAATGGAGACTTAAGTCCCCAGCTGGGCTGGTAAGCCAGATGCCCGCTGGAGCAGGTGGGCTGGGGTTGTCTGACCGGTAAAACTGGTTTTTCGTTTGGGGCCCCTTTAAGGGAGTTCTCCATCCCTAGATTCATACACAAGGTCCTTAGGATTCAAGTTAAAACCAGTCTTTTATTTTGAATATTCTCTAAGAGGAAAAAAAAAAAAAAGGTCCTCTTCTCCCAGACAAGTCCTCAATTCCCTACCAGGTTCGCTAGAAAGAAGTGAATCTAAAAAATAGTCCTGTCCTCCTTCCATTCTGTCCTGAAAACTAATCAGAACATACAGGGTATCTGTAGGTTTGACTAGTTTATGGGACCACCAGGTTAGAGCAGGTAGAAGACTATGGTATTATGAAGCAGCTCTGAGTGCCTGGCTCTGTGTCCCTCAATCCAGGATCCCGTGAGGGGCACAGCTGGATGATATACTGATCCAGCATGGCTGTGTTGGGGGATCTGGTGCCTGCAGAGTGTAAGGAGTCCCAGATGCACTTGTTCCAGTCCTTCCCTCACAGCCATTCAAGCCGGGAAAGTCGTGGGAGGAGCCCATCCTCCCGCCCCCAGAGTGGGCCCCACGCCTGGTGCCGGAAACACAAAGGGAGCCCAGGGAGAAGAATGGCAAGGCCGTGGCTCTGGCCTGAAGAATCCAGCCCCTTCCCACAGGCCCCCAGGGAGAGACAGTAGTGCATGCCTAGTGCCAGAGAACTTGCCTGAAGATAGAGAAAGCAGCTCTTGGCCACACCATTTCAAAATGAGCGCCCTTAAAGCAATCTCCTCAAACCTGGGGTGGCCCTATTAAGGTCTAGCATCCTCCAAGAGTCCCACATCCCCAAATCTTTGCAAGAAACTGTTACATGAGTTAGGACTAAGGTCATGGCAGGGTGGGGGAGGGTGCCTTTCTCACCTGGAGAAGCCTTTCCCACAGCTCTGGCAGATGTAGGGCTTGCCCACGGACCCATCATGGGATCGCACATGGTAGGACATGCGGTCTTTTCTCTTGAACCGCAACCCACACACAGGACAGGAGTAGGGCTTCTCCCCAGAGTGGGATAGCTTGTGCCGGTTTAGATGGTACACATCTCGGAAGATCTTGCCGCAGATCTCACAAGCCACCTGCTTCCTGGTCCGGCTCCTCTTTCGGGGGCCGTCGGGGTCCTCAGAGATGGGTAGCCCATTTTCACCCAGCCTCGGAGGAGGAAGATCGATGTAGCCCAGTTGGAGGCTGGTGACACCGTGCTGGGCCTCATGCTGCCGGAGCCGGTTGGCATCAGTGAACACCTTCCCACATAGACCACAAGGAAGGATGCCTGCCTCCCTCAGGCCCCCTGGGGACCCAAACATTGAGTCCAGCAGGTTGGCCTTCCTTGGACGGCCCCGGCCTCGTTTGCCAGTCAGTGGAGGGGCACTTGATGTCACATTGGGAAATGGGGAACTCAGCAGTTGGGGTGACAGGGGTCCAGCCACCATGGGCAAGCGGTCCACCCCAGGTAACACGGGCAAAGAGGCTTGGCTCGCAATGGCTGCGCCTGCAGCCCGGGCTGCTTCCTCCTCAGGCTGCATGCTGCCAGCGATGCCATTGCTGTTGGCTGCCAAGGCTGCCCCGTTGGTCATGTCCAAAGGGAAGCCCAAGTCAGAAGTCCCAGGGGGCCGAAAGAGCATGATGTCGGCCCGGGCAGGGGGCACCAGAATCTGCACATTGGACTGTTTGATGACTTCCTGGCAGATCTCGATGACCGATCTCATCAGCAGGAACTTGGCGGCCGTCATGAGCTCGGGGAAGCTCTCCAGGCGTACCACGATGCGGGAAGTGTAAGCGAAGTCCAGGATGTCCCCGAAAACCTTGGAACTGATGGTGTGCATCTCAAGCTCCCGGCTGCCCCCGGCCCCGCCACCCGGAGCTGCCGCCGCGCCCCCCACATCAGCAGGACCCCCATCCGCAGCTCCGCCGTCGCCCAACTGGGCACTGAACACCGACTCAAAGTACTCGCTGCAGGCGGCCAGCACGGCGCGGTGCGCTGGAAAGCTCTCATCGCCCACCCGCAAAAGCACGTCGCAGAAGCGCCCGCCGTTTTTGCGCTGCTGGTTCAGGTTGTGCAGCATCTCCGTACTGTGCCTGCTCACCTGGTAGGTGTAGCAGCCCGACGGGCCGCAAGAAGCGTCGTTTACCCGCTCCATGGCCGCCGCCCCCTCCCCACTAACCGGGCTGCGGCACCCGCCCGCCCCCCTCCCTTCCCCTAGACAGCGAAAAGCGGGGCTCAGCGGACGTGTTCACACTCCCCACACGTGCCCGCCTGGGGCTCTGTAGTCTCGCAGGTGCGCCCAGCGCACACGCCCCCTGCCCGGATCTCGCACAGTCTAGACTACAGGGTGAACCACCCCCCACATAGCCGCCCCCACCCCAGCTGAAGGGCTCGCTGCTCTCTCCTCTCCGCGGCGCGCCACCCCTTCTCAGTCTACCTTCCGGGGGGTAAGCAAGCGAAGAGGTGTGCCCCTCCTGCAACCGCGCCTGCCACCTCCCCTCCCGCCCGCCAGGCGGCGCCGGCGCGCAGCCAGGAGGGGCGCGCGCACGCGAGGAGGAGGAGGGGTCCGCCGCGCAGACGCGCGCGCGGCTTTTCCCGGGCCCGCTGGGGGCGCGCGCTGCGTCCCCTGCAAAGCGCGAGCCGGGGCGGGGGCGCCGGAGCAGAGGAAACAAAAGGCGAAGGCGGCGGTGCCGGGTGCGCACGGGGGCGGTGGCGCAGGCCGAATCCTGGAGTGTGACGGCGGCAGCAGCTGAAGCGAGCAGACGGGCAGCAGCGGCAGGGTGGGCCCTTCCCCGGACCAGGCGCAAGCGGCGGCGGAGCGGCGGCGCTGCGGCCCCGGGCTCCGTGTGTTCGGAGCGGAGGAAAGATGGCAGCGGCTGCACTTCCTCTTGCACTTTCACCCCTGGGGGGAGGAGAAGGAGGGGGCGATACCAACAACACCCCCCCCCTCGCTTGTAGAAAAAAAAGAAACCGCGAGCTCGGCGTCGTGGGGGGGGGGGCCGGTGCCCCCGGCCCTGCACGTGCGCGCCCGGATCCCTAGCCCGGGCCGCACCGCGCTGCAAACTTTCCACTTTCTTTGTGCCGAGCGCCCCCCCCTCACACAGCAGAGGATGCACGTCCCCCCTTCCCTATTTATAC
>PVKS010019463.1:0-38333 GCA_004027875.1 Aplodontia rufa | reverse complement strand
GAAGAAATTATGTTGAACAAAATTAGCCAAACCCAGAGACTTAAGGGTCAAATGTTTTCCCTCATTTGTGGAGGCTAAAGCAAAACCCAGGCTTGGGTGAAAGGTCCAGCTCATATATTAGAGTCACCAAAGTTGAATCAATACACAGTCTAGGAGAGCTATAGATATTTAGAGGGGGAATGAAGGAAGAAAGAAGTGGGAGGGAGGGATCTAGGATTGGAATCCATAATGTGCCTTACTCTTTACTCCCCCAAGAAGCCAAATAATACTTATGCAATCATTTACTTCTGGAAAATGCTCTCTCTATATAGTGTAATCATTTAAATCTGGAAAATGCACTATATATGTGTGTGTGTGTATATATATATATAGAGAGAGAGCGAGAGAGACTTATATCTGTTCTGCTAGGAAATATAGAACAATCAAAATACTTGGGTATGGGTGATGTGGGGGTGATTCTGGGTTAGGATCAGGGGCATATCATATTGTTACTACATATGCATTTGTGATTTTACAAAAATTCAACTAACTCCTCAATAAAATACAAAAAGTTGGGTAGTCAGTGTTCTTCAAGGAGTTGCTCATCTGAGCTGTCAAATTTATTGGCATGAAGTTCTTTATAACCACTTTTACTTTAAATATCTGTAGAATCAGTATTTATATCATCTTACTCATTCCTGACATTAAAAACCTATGTCTTTATTTTCTTTCTGGTTAGTTTGTCTGTAGGTTCACTATTTTGAAGATTTTTACAAAAATCTAACTTTTAGCTTATTAATTTTTTATTTCATTTTTCTTCTGATTTCTATTATACTAATTTTCAATTTCATCTTTCAAATTCTCTTTCTTTCATATCTTTCCTTTCATATTTGAAGCTTAGGACTTCATTTGCTTTTATGTCAATTTTTAAAGTAGAAGCTGAGGTCACTGATTTGAGACCTTTCTTCTCTTCTAATTAGGCATTTATGATTATTAATTTCCCCCTAAGTTCTGCTTCAGTTGTAGCCAATAAATTTTGATATGCTGTGAGTTCATTTTCATTCCACTTAGAGTGATTTTAATTTCCCTTTTGGTTTCTTTTTCAACCCATAGTTTATTTAGAGTATGTTATTTAATTTCTAAATATTTGGAAAATTTCCAGAAAGCTTCCTATTAATTGATTTCTAAATTAATTCCACAGTAAGAAAAACACTTCATGTAACTGAAGCATTTTTAATTTATGGAGACATGTTTTATTGACCTAGAATTGAGCTTCTCTTGGCATGTGTTCTAAGTGCACTTGAGATACCATATTCTGCCATTGTTGTATGGAATTCTCAAGTTGGTGATTGGTTGATAATGTTTCTATTTTCTATTTTCTTAAAGATTTTTCTCTAATTGTTCTTTAAATTATTAGAAAAGGTTTTAAGATATCCTACTATATTTCTGATTTTTGTCTCTTTCTCTTTGTGATCCTATCAGTATTTGGGTGCTCTTCTTTCTTATGTATAAACATTTAAGACTGTTATGTTTTCCATTTGATCTTGATCATTTTATCTTACAGCAGTCCCCTTCTTTCTCCTTTTAAAATTGATGTTCATTTATCATTTACTTTAACTGATTTGTGTCCTTATATTCAAAGTCTTATAGAAAGCATTTAATTAGGTCTTGTATTTTTGTCCAAACAATTTTTGACTTTTTGATTTAAATTAGTCATCATGCAGTTGGTGTTCTATTTATCCCATTTGTTCAGTGTTTTCTGTTTCTTCTTTTCCTTTGAATTAAATGATAGTTTTATGGTATATTTTATGTCCTTTATTGGCATTTTTATTTTATCTTGTTTTTGTGTTATTTTAGTAGTTCCTTTAGGGTCTAAGTTTAGACTTTAATTTACCATTCTACCTTTGATCAATATACTATCACTTTTGTTATAGTATAAGCTTGGATTTTCACTGGAAAGAAATCTGGTATTGGGCAACCTTACCTTTGTCCCTCTGAGTATAATGTATCCTTTTCCTCTTAAAAAGTTTTAAAATTTACTCTTTGTCACTATTTTTTTAAAAGAAAGTGGGACAGTGAGAGAGAGAGAGAGAGAGAGAATGAGAGAAACAATTTTTATTTAGTTTTTCATGTGACTTTCATTTCTCCAATATTTTGTTCTGAACATTGTGCTGGGGTTCTAAGTTGAGGACTTGTGCATGCCAGGCAAGCGCCCTAACCTCCGAGCCACAACTTCAGCCCCTCTTTGTCATTATTTTTAAGAATTAAATTGTAATACTACTTCTTGAAGTTTCTTTTGTGCTTGGTATACTTGACTGAGTTCATTTAGTTTCTTAGTTCTATGACTTATAGGGTATATCAAATTTGAGAATTTTTTTTCAAATGATTTTTCTGTCCCTAGTCACGCTTTTCTCTTCCTGAGACCCAATTACATGCCTAATGGGACATTTGAAATTGTCCTAGACTTAAATGATTCTGTATTTTACTTTTTGTATTTGTTTTATCCCTATGTATTTTGTAGTTTCTAGTACTATTTCTTCAAATTCACAAATCTTTTCTTCTGCCATGTTTTATCTGCCATTTATTTTGAGGGTATTTTTAAATCTCAGCTATTTTCATTTTTATAAGTTCAATTTGACTTTAAAAAATATTTTCCATGTTATTTATTTATTTATTTATTTATTTTGAAGAGATACAAAAATAGAGAAAGAATCAATTTTTATTTATTTTTCATTTGGTTCTGGTTTCTCCAACATCCAGTTGTACACATAGTGCTGGGGTTAGAACTTGGGTCCTTGAGCATGCCAGGCAAGCACTCTAACCTCTGAGCAACCTCTCCATCCCTCCATGTCTCTTATTAATGTTAGGTTTTTTGACATGGGGACTACTATTACAATAACTATTTATTTATTTATTTATTTTTTATTTTTGAACCACCATACAAGTTTTTAACAAGATAATATAAAACTATTTATTTTTTAAAGAAAGAAGGACAGTGAGAGACAGAAAGAGGGAATCAACTTTATTTAGTATTTCAGGTGGCTTTCGTTGCTCCGACACTTTGTTGTGTATGTGGTGCTGGGGTTTGAATCTGCGTACTTGCATCTGCTAGGCAAGTGCTGTATCTGCTGAACCACCGCTTCAGCCCCTACAATAACTAAATATCCTTATTTAGTTTATATAGTAGGTATGCTTTTAATTCAGCAACTCTTTTTTTTTTATTGGCTTGTTAATTTGTTACTTTTTGTAGTTATAGTTAGAAAAATAATATTAAACATTTTAAAGTTCTTTAGTTAGAGAGAAACGATTTTTTCCTACTGCTTTCAGGTTTATCTGGGTCATCACTGAACAGAAATTTTGTATTTAGTATTTATTTGCATATCTCAGGATAATACCACCAATAAGAACATCTAGACATTTTGATTTCTATACAAGATAAAATAAAATTTATTTTTCAAATAATTTATACTCTGCCTCAAAATTTTCCTTTTGGTTCATAAAATTAAGAAAAATTTTAAAGACTTTCACTTTATTATTCTTCAGTAACTTAAGTCTTAGAATTGTGTTACATTACAAAGGGAAAAATGTTGTATGTAAGGATCTTAATTAGTCTTTGGACTGCTGATATCAAGTTAAAGAAATTTTTTTTTTCAACTAATTCTGATTTAAATTACAGCCTCTTGTGCTTGATTTATCAGCCCCCGCAAAAAAGATGCATTATTGGATTTATTATTATAATGTGAATACTTTTGGTGATACTTACAGCATCTGTCATAATTATCCTTATATTAAAGGATAAGTTGAAGTCATTAGTAACATATATCAGAACAATTTCTAAAAAGTGACTTACAGCTTCATGGAATTTTTCAGTTTCTTAATGGAAGTGTTCAAATCCTTTTGTTTAGAAAATTGCCATATAATTGTTATCAACAGACACATGTATATAAAGACATGTATATGAACGATTAAAATCTTAAGCATTGAGCAAATAACTACATTTTGTTAAAGAATTTATAAATATAAATGATTAATATTAGATTGCTTGAGTTTTGTGCATAATATTTGAATAGATGTACTGCTAAATTTATTGATTTTTTTACTGTGCCTTTGTATTGGACAATTAGTTAACCAAACTCACCAGGAAAGATAATATAATTGTAAAACATGGTGAAATTAAATTAATTGAATAATTTAATTAAAAATAATTTGTAAATAAGAATAATTATAAATAAAATGGGCCCGGTCCTGGCCGGCAGGAACCGGACAAGTCTCTCATTCATTCGGGCAGTGAACTGAGGTTAAAATAGACCCACTTGGTCTTAAGTTCTTCAAACGCTTTATTTCTCCCTTAACCGAGGCTAAAGGCCTCCAGGCGCTTTCCGCCTTCCCTCTCTTAGAGTCAAGGCCCTTAAGGCGTTGCATTTAGAGTCAAGGCTATTCACATTCAGAGTCCTTGTTTCTACTGCCATACCAGAGTGTCTGTTTCTGCAGCCGAGGCTCTTACTGCCTGCGTCTTCTACTGCTGCTGATCTCTCCGCCGTCGCTGCTGCTGCTGCTGCTCTGGTTCTATGCTTTCGCTGGTCCTCGCTTCTGTTGCTTGCTTCTTCCATGCTTCTTCTCTGACTGCTTCAGGACAGGGTGGGCAGGCTGGCTGGCTGCTTGCTCTTCCAGGACAGGGCTGCTTCTTCTTTGGCTACTTGCTTGCTTGCTCTCTCTTCTTGCTACTCTATCCATACAACAGCCAATAGGGGTATACAATTGTAACAAATGAGTGGCCAAAATAGCTTAGTCATGCGGTCAGGCAATTTGCTAATTACAAGCCAGCTGGACCCCCCAGAATTGTTTACCACCAATTCTTTTACAAGCCAGCTGGGCCTCATGTTGGGGAAATCCCCAACAAAAATGTGATAAATATTTACTGGTCATTGTAATCTTAAAATAATTGAATTACTGTATTGGAAAGGAACAGCGTAAAATAAAATGCATATATTAAAAAATGGAAATATAATTCTTGATACATGAAAAACCCAGAAAATACTAAAATAATGTTAAAGCAACACTAACAATTTTCAAATAAGCATAAGAAAATGCAATTATAACATGCTGGGCTTGTGGTACAGGTTAGAAAATGGGGGGTGATAGCATAACAAAATGATTGCAAGCATGGATTTTGTGTCATCAAGTCTTGACTTTGACTCTAGTTATTGCTGCTTTTGAACAGTGCACTCTTGATTAAATTTTTGTACTGTTAAAGCCATACCTCAGTTTCTTCAGACGTAAAGTGGAAATAATACCAATTTCACAGATACTTTAGAAAAAGTAAAATATACTTAAAGATCTTAGCATGCTGTCTGCATATAACCATGTATAATCATTTGATAGTAATATTATTTTCTGTTTCAGAGACTAAATTAATGTAGTCTATCCTATCTTAGCCCAGCAATGGTTAATGCCATTCTTAATTTCATATATTGCTAAAATAGTTGAATATACTAGACTTAGAGGGTACAAAAATTTCAGGAAATTAAAATTCTAAACAGGCTTTATGTAAAACTAAGCCCTAGTTTGGAATGGGGCAAACGCCCTTCAGCTAATAGGACTCTTTAGCATTCATTCGGTAACGTAAGGGAGGGCAGACATAACAGACATCACAGACATAACACGCCTGACAGCCATAGGCCACGCTCAGTCAGTCATAAGCAGCAACCACACGTTCCCTCCACTGGATGCTAAGTAGAAGAAAATGGACATTTTGGGTGGTAATGAGAGATGAGCTTGCAAAAAATACAGCTGCCAGTTGATAGAAGACTTCGCTCTTGATAAGTGTGCATAGAAAGGTTCCGTTTCCTACCCAGATGTGTATTTCATATGGAAATGGTTATGTCTTTCCAGGAGAGGTTCATGTTCAACACACTATTGGGTAACACTAGGAACTAAATTTTTTTAAATGTAAATTTAAAGATGCGAATCGATTACAGTGTTGCTGTAGTCAATACAGAATACTTCATCATTTTGAGTTTTCTTAATGAAGACCCTAATGAGCTGACCTTTCTGTAGTTCAATGTTTCTTTAATTTGTCACAAAAGAAGAAAAAAAGAACTGAGTATCACTATCAATAAAGCTTCTACCATTTTTTCATTTGAGAATTCCTTTCAGAAATGCTCTTAAGGACCACTTTGCTACCCTATTGAAATATTTTAATTTTATACTAGAAAATGGATTTTCAAGTGGAGAGATAGTACTATAACAATAACTTTAGTTTTTAAGATTCAATCAGTAATATCGAAATAATAGGAATATTCAAGAATTCAATTTTTCCAATATCATGTATAAACAGCAGAAATGAAATATTTTTGCTCTTAAATCTATTCTATTATGTTGAAAATACACTGTCATGATTGAAAAGGTGTCAGTTGCCTATCAATTTCTCAAAAATTGTAAGACTTGTGTAGTAATGTTTGCATGATACAGTATTAATTTCTAGGTGGATGTTTACTAAGCTACTACTTGGAAAGGATGTTAACTTCAGCTGTCAAAGAATAGGTTTTTGGATGGAAGGAACAGCAAACAGCCCATCTGTTGGTTCATATTTCCTGGAGACTACACTTCTCCTTAGTCTTCATTTGTCACATGCAGATTTATTGCAAGTAGGAGTGTAGCAGAAAGCAGGTGCTGTTTTTTTTTTTTTGTATCATGTAATATTTTATGTCTTTAGGGAGGAAAAATAATATGATGGCATCTTGTTGAAATCATATGGGAGATGTTTCTGAAAGTCTTATTAGAGTTCCTTGTACCTGATGCATATAGCACCTTGGAGAGACACATTTGAATGCTTGCTTCTATTTTTAAAATGGACTTTGTAGCAAATTTGGTTTTGGTCAACTCTCAGGTCCATCTTCATTATTCCATTGTATGTTTTATTTTAAGATTTTGAAGACTATATTTTAAGTTGAACTTTAGTCAATGATTAGCTGCTGTTTACATTTTAGCATTGCACTACTATTTAGTAAAGTCTTCAAGCAGAGAAGACAAGATCCAGCATTTAGTACTATTCATGATAAATATTAAGTGTTTACATATTATTTAAGTAGCGCCATTAGAAAGGCTAATGAATTTGAAAATTTTATTAATTGGTACCATATGTTTATTTAGAGCATATTAGAGTACCTAATATTTAATGCAGATACATATTTGGAGGTATAATTGTGACATATTTCCTACATTTTAATTGCTTTTACTTGAAAGTAATAATCTGGAAAAAATTTTAAGTTCTTATAAATTCATTAGGAAATTTATTTTTATCTTTGTGATTTAAATTTGTGACTTAGGCTAAGGCTATAAAGAATTAATTAGCAGTTTATTTTTTACATTTTCTGGGAAATTGGAAAATAAATTGCATTTTATTCCTTTTATTGCAAATGTGGTACAGTAATCCTTCGATGGATGACTACCTTTTATCAGTACATGTTCCAGACTTTCTTCATTTTATAATGAGTAGAACTCTTTCTAGAATTTTGCAATTTACCCACCCCAAATTATAAATAAGTTTATATATTTTATAAATATCACTTTATTTAGATTTATAAATCAGGAAAATGAAAATGTTTTTCACTATTAAGTACAGATATAGTCTAAAAAATCAGGCAAAAGTCTTCATTTCAATACTACATGATATTAATTTCCATTTAATTAATCTTATTGTATCCATCATATATTCTATATAGTCTGTATTTATTTTGCTATGAAATATCAGAGGAAATCTAAATTCAGTACAGATAGTTCATCAGTCAATTTTTCTAACATTTTCTAGACCCATATTTAAAAGTCTTAGCTAACAAGCCAGAATGTTGAATTTTTTACATGCTACTTACTTGACAACAAATAAAAATTTGCAAGACAGATTAAATTTGATTAAGTTTTGAGTCTTTGTCAGCTCTACCATTTCCATGGTTCTCTTAAATATGCTACATGTAAAATCATTGAAGAAATAATCTTATGTTTGTTTATGGGCAAAGCATTTTAGCCATTTAAAGGGCTATTATGCTGCAAGCTAGTAAAAAGGACAGCTCCAATAACGACCTTTTATTGTCTTCATATCTACTCACAAATCACCGTAGCAAAGAAAGCTTTAAATTCCAAGTTATCACAATGAAATTCTGAATCACCAGTCCCTTCCAATATCTATCAATGCCCCAAAGACTATTATAAACAAGAGGAAAAGAGTAATAATTTCTTATTTTGTCATGTTTTTCTCTTTTTACCTTCTTATGTGGAAAATTATATTTGCTTAAGCAGGAACAAGGACTTGGTACCAAAAAAAAAAAATATCCAGTACAATGTAATTTCATATTCAGATTTGAAAGATAAAGCTTGTTAAAATGCTCTCAAACTAGATTACTGCCTTATGGACTATTTATGTCCCTCCCAAATTCACATGTTGAAACCTTAGTCCCTAGTGGGAAACTACTGAGAGGTAGGACCTTCAGCAGGTGATTACAACATGAAGGTGGAGTCCTTAAGTGAAAGGTTGTTTGCCATTTGAGGACTGCAAGAAGACAGTCATCTATCCACTAAGACACAGACTCTTGCCAAACACCAGATCTACCGATGCCTTGATATTAGACTTCCCAGTCTCCACATTTCCATTCTCCAGCAAGTAATAAATAGTAGTTCAAGGTATGGTATTTTGGTTTAACCGTCTCAATTAAGTCAGGTACCATAGAAAGAAATTCTCCCCCCAATCTTTGTGTCTCTTCAACCGAGCTTAAATAGAGTTTTGTTCAAGATTGAGATTTCTGTTTAAAAGAGGATTTGATACAAGCTCAATAGACTGAAAATTTCTTTTACTTCATTCTGTTCGATGCATAGAGTGAATGACCTTCATTTCTAGGTTCTTCTAGAATGATGTTAGCAAGTGACAGATGGAACAATAAAATACATTGACTACAACAAACTTTGAAATGAAAAGAAAAAGAAAAGAGTGAAAGACTAACTTGTTGTCTTGTGAGATGGAAAAAAGCGGGAGAAAAACTGGGTAAGCAAAACGATCAGATGTGTTAATTTTGCACCACTCAAGATGAGAGAAAAATGTTAGATAAGTGAAGGTTAAATGAGAGGTAGTGTTGGGAGCTTGTGCCCCTACTCAATTCTAAAACTTTAAAAGGAAATTATGTCAAAGCTCCTACCTTAACGTGGGGTATGAGGTTCTCAGCTTAATGGTTCAACTTTGATGGGGGAGTATGACTTTGATGTTTAGAAATACCTTTCTCTTTTTATTTCTTAAACCTTAGAGAAGAAGTAGAAGACATTTTGGTTAAGACGTCACCACACGAGGACACGATGGTGGGGTGAGGAGGCTCTTTGCCTGCAGCTGTGCACAGAGATGACCATGTGAACTAGCAAAGACAGCCCGAGATGACGGTTTTATAGCATTAGCAGCAGCTGGTGTCTGAGGAAGGCCACTCAGCTTTGATTGGTGCTATAATTTTCTTCCAAAAATTATCCCAGAATCCCATTGTGTTCAAAGCTTGGTTCTCAGCTAGACACTATTGGAAGCTGGTGGAAGCTTTAGGATGTGGGGTTTAGTGGTATGTCTTCAGGTCACAGGGAACATACCTTCAGGGCATAGTAGGAAGCCAGCTTTTTCCCCTTTCATGCTTTCTGAACATCAGAATTAGTGTTTCAACTTATGCTCCCGACAAAATGTGCCACTACAAACCCAAAGCAATAGGGCCTAACACTGATGGATTAAATCTCTAAATCTGTGATCTAAAATAAATCTCTTTTTCTTTGTAAGTTGATTATCTCAGGTATTTATAATAGAAACAGGGAGCTGACTACCACAATTGGCAACGAACATAATAGCTACAGTAGTTCAGAGTCAGTTGCCAGGGGCGACTCAGGAGGATCAGGGCTGGCAGGAGCAGATGTCAACTGACAGCAAATGTCCCTGACATTTGTTTCAAGAAGTTTAAATAAACTTCCTTTGCTTTCTACTTCCACCTTCCATTTAGAGTAGACAAATAGGGTGCAGTGAGGCTGTGTAAGAAAGAAAATGAAAAATGAAACATTTATTTTCCATAACAAATTGAATGATGACCATTGGAAAATTTTTGGTTACAAGATTAGGCTAAATTTAAAACATAAAAGTGTTTCCTTCCCTCTTCTCAAGTAAATCTTGGGCAGGAACTTTTGAAGAAGATCAAATGAGCTACATGTAGTGAACAAAATTAAATTTTTTTGCATCTCTGAATTGTTCTTTGAGGTTTACGTAAGTTCTTTGTAGTGTGAAATTAAAATGAAGGCTTTTATTTACAGACATGATTATGTAATAGTTTGGAAGAATTTATCACAAATCTTTCAGGCATATAAATTCTAAGATGCTGCTTTACTAATTCCAGGGAAAAGATTTTTTTTTTTATTAGAAGAATGTAGAAATACAGTTGAGGGGGAAACATTATCGAAACATTAGCAATCAATGGATATAAACTTTGTTATAGAGGGGAAAAGCCAGATGGGAAAAGATTTTAAGAGACCTAGTCTCTAAAATTTTCCAGTAGCTCTTCTTAGCAAGGAATAAATATGTATCTTTAAGGTTTTCAAGATTCTACTGCTTGTCCATTTATATGCACAGCTTCTCTCACTGCTGCCTTTAAAGTTGTGCCCACATACACTCATTTTGATCTTGGAGGTTGAGTATAGATTTTTCTCTAGATGGATACTGCAACTAGGTTCCCAACTCTAGTGCTTTTCTAAACACTACTCAGGGAACCATTTGAGTCCTATAGAACATAGACACAGTCACACACAAAGTCTGTAATGCTGTGGATCTGGAAGGTTTCCCGAAAAGCTAATGTTTTGAAAGCATGATACCTAAAGCAGCAAGATTCATCAGAGGGATTCATAGGCCATGATTAGGGTTCTGAACCCATCAGTAAATTATCAATGAATTTATTGATAGCTTACTTAACTACTAGGTGATTAAGTGTAGGAAGCTGGGGCATGACTGGAGAAAGTAGGACACTGGGGCTATGCATTCGGGGACTACATTTTGTCCCTGGCTCAGTGCTTTCTCTCTCTGGTTCTGGGCTAACCTGTATTGAGCAGATTTCCGCTATCACACCTGCCCTTCTGCTGTGACGTGCTGCTCATCTCATTACCAGGGCAAAGAATTCAGTGAACCATAACCTAAATTTCTGAAACCTAAAGCCCCAAATAAATTTTTCCTCCTCTATGTTGTTCTTGACAGTTATTTTGGTCACAACAATAAAAAGTGGGTCAACACGGAAATTGTTACCTGAAGTCAGGCTATTATTATGACTATTTAGTTCAGAAGTCTTTGGAACTGCTTTGTGGGAGGAGTTTGCAAAGGCTTGGAGATGCGGCTCCAGCCGTACAGTAGCCTAAGAGCCTAAGGTGATTCTGGTGAGGACTCAGGATCAGAATGCTAAAGGAATGCTGACTTACTAAGTACTTTGTACAGGGACTATAGGAAAGATTCCTTAAGGGCATCTCAGGAATTAGTAAGAATACACCTACAAAAAAAAGGCTCAAGGGTGTTAAAATTAAAACTCCTTTGATAAGAGAACTTGGAGATGGTGTCTAGGAAGCTGTTTCCCTAGGTTTCAATTCACTGCGCTCTGCCTTCAGAAGTCCCTGCAGGCATGGTCCAAAGGGACACAGCTACTGCTCAAGTTGGTGAAAGACCTTGACATTCATTGTTCATGTGATCCTTTTTAGTAATAAATGTTAAATAGAAAGACTTTTTGATGCTCTGAAGTACAAAATCTGGACATTAAAATATATGTATATGTCATGAATTTTTAATATTATACCTAATTCAAATTAAGATTTGGAAGGATGTTATTAAACTCATCCATCCTATATTTATGGTTTCCTTTTTCCTTTTGTCAAAGATAGCAACACACTGATATGTTTGGTTTGTTCTACAACACACATTCATACATACATGGCTCATGATAAAACTAACATCACTACCATAAAAAGAAAAAATATTTTAAATTATTTTTCTTTTTAGGCACAGTTATACTCAAATATCTGCGTTTTAAGGTCATTATGTGATCATGCCACTATCCTGATATAAAATACAGTTCATTTGTTTAATTTTGCTTTTAACTTCTTAAAATTCAATTTTGATTTACACGTGCTTACAGATTCAAGTGAAATACACATGCATACTACAAACTGAGAACTAGCTTCTATTCAGCTGTTATGTTTCTCCACACACACCATCCTCCTGTTCCTACAGCCCTGGGTAACTTCCTTCTAATGGGGTTTTCACCCATTTCTTTAAAAATATATTTTGGAAAATTTTCCATTATAAATTATTTAAGAACTTCAGACGACTCACACAAAGAGCCCCATTCATGGCCTTTCGATTCTGTTATGACTGCCACACTGGACTCAATCTTAATCGTTCAAAGCACCCAGCTGTTGGATCTATAGTGTCCTAGTTCTTTAACTTTCCCTGACATAAATGACTCTGACATTTGAAGCTATGAACCAGTAATGCTATAGAATATCCCTCAATATATATTTGTCTAATGGTTCCTCATGCGTAGCCTCAAGTTATCCATTATGTAAAAATTTGATGCTGTTTTTCTCATTGTACTCGTTTTAGTCAGCTTTTTCCCTGCTGTGACTAACCGACCTGACAACAACAATTTCAGGAGGAAAAGCTTATTTTGAGGGCTCACAGTTTCAGTTTCAGAAGTCTTAGTCCACAGGAGGCCAGCTCCATTCCTCAGGGTTGGAAGTGAGGTGTACCGCATGGTGGCGGGCAGGGCTCCAGAGAGACCAGCAGCTGAAGGCTCACGTGGGGAAGCAGAAGAGAAGGTGAAGCTTCACCTCAGACACAGAATTAGCCCACTGATTGGGTTAAGGCTTTTCTATCCCAATCATTTCACCTCAGCCTTCCAAAATTGTCACATGTGAAATTTTGTCACACACCTCACATTCAAACCAGCACTTGTGAGGTGGCAAGGACTGTAGATCTGACTGAAAAGAGATTTTCGAGTTTCTGCATGTAACTTTGTGATTTTTCTTCATTGCTATTAATGATCTGTGAGGAAGCAGCTTGATTTTATGTAAATATTTTAATAAATCATTTAAAGTTATTTATTTATTTAATCCATTTATTAAAACAACTTTTTGAAGATTCTGAAATAAGTGGTAAAGTGATGGTTGCCAAATGTGATATCTAATTCCACCATTCCATCTGCATAAGTCTTTGGCATTCTGCTATTAAGGATGAACTCTTTTCTTATTTAGAAACTGTTTTTATGTGGAGACATAAGATTATACTGTTTTACTATACTTCATCTCTATATATCATCCATGTAACCAATTACAAGGGTATAGTTAGGTAAATATTTTTAAGTTTGTTGTTTTTTTGGATGATTAAATTTTCTAGACTTGGCTGGTGAACTCCTTCAAGCTGGTTGCTACATTGCTTTGAAAAGTTCCATTATCCTTTGAGCACTTCCTTGGTTTTTCATACAGTAAGATATTTGTAGCTCGTTTAACACTTTTGCTGATTCAACTCACATTCAGTCATCTATCAAGAAGTTTTTGTTCCTTTTATTGGAAGGTAGTATCTATGTAACAAGACAATGTTATTTAGAAATTAAGTCCTCTTCACTGATATTATAGTATTCAGCATGGCCATATCATAAAGAGGGCTAGAAAATCTATACCATAGACCTTCCATATCTGATTGGTATATGTTCTAAAAATGTTAGTAGAAACCACATCAGCCAGAAACCAGAGATAGTATATAGTGTTTATCTATAATATGTATCTATGATAAAGTTTAATTTATAAATTAGGTACAGTATGAGATTGTTCAATTTCTTTCATACTGTAGAGCTTAACAACATGAGCATACATTTTCAGAGCTTTCATGTGCTCATTTAAAGGAAGCATTTTGCAAATTCTCTTTGGCGTACTTGAATTTCCAGCATTACTGTTCATATACTTTTATGCTACTATTAAGGAAAATATGGATGATTTCAACACCAAGCATTGCAATACCACTGGAGTGGATCTGAAAACCAAGATGACTACTATGTGACTAATGGGCAGGGAACATATACAGTGTGACTATGCTGGACGTAAGGGGAATTCATGTCGTAGGCAGGATGGAGCAAAATGGGCTTCAGACTTCATCATTCTACTCAGAATGAATGGTGCACAATTTAAAACTCATGAGTTGTTTAACTTTGGAATTTTGCATTCAATATTTTTGTATCACAGAAACCACAGAAAGTGAAACCAAGTGGGTGTGTGAATGGGAACTAGTTTAGGCAAAAGCTCCTGAAGAAATATCAACCAAAATAATACAACCATTCATAGGAAAGATAACACATCAAAACCAAATGATGCTCATCACAGTAAAGTAAGAACAGTTTAATTTCAAAAATCAGTCAATGAGATTGACCACATTAAAATATGTGTGTATACCTACACACATAAATGATGTTCATATATATACATCCTAGCATTTACACTCACTTCTATATGTATTTTTATACATTGCAAACCAGAGTTCATGATACCAGAAATTTTAAACCAATTCACATGGCTCATTCTAGCCTTCCTTTCCCATATTCTTTACTATTGAGAAACCTAGCTTCTATTATCCCTCAATTTATTTATGGATTTGTTTAATTACTTTCAGATAGATAATCTCCTCACTTTCCCTGCATTTCATTAATAATTAATAAATCTAACTGCAGTCATTGCCTACCTCTTATCTTGGTTGATATTATTAGTTCCACTATATTAATTTCTCTTGGGTGGGCTGGCCTACATTTACTGTCCAATTTATCCTTTTTGAAGACCTTTGTTAAAATAATTTGTAAATGAAGGAAAGAAAACTAAGGAAGAAAGAAAAGAAAGGAAACAACAGTAAGAATGGAAGAAACAAGTAACAGTCATATTTTAAATACAGGCATTTATGAGATGGATATCACCTTCTTAAATGAAGAGTAGCAAATATGCACACTTTAATTTTAATTGATGTCAGAGATCATTTTAATGGGAAGTCCACAGCAGCATACCTTGAAAAAAGGCTAAAGACTCAGAAGAAAGGAACTTAGTATTGTAGTTTTTAAATCAGGATAAGGTGTAATGTCATACAACCTAAGGCATTTGTAGAGATGTATTGGGAAGGAGGAGCGGAGGGACAAGGGTGGGTAATTGGGGGGGCTCTTAGGGGTAAATCTGATTTTCAGAATTTATATATATATATATATATAATTTCATTAGAAGCTTGTTTGATTGTTCAACAAATAAATTTCTGGAAAAAAACCTTGTTTGTTGACTATGAAAATCTCTTGTCATATGTATTAGTGAAGGTTCTCCAGAGAAATGTTACTAAAAGTATGAGATTTGTTTGGATGAATTGGCTTAGATTATTATGGAGGCCGAGAAGTCCTGCGATCTATCATTTTCAAGATGAAAACCCAGGAAAGCCATTGGTATAGTTCTAAAGTTGAGCTGGAGAGTTAATGGTATAGATTCCTGTCTGAGTCTCAAAGTCTCACTGTCAGCATTTATGATGTCAGGGGATCAGTGTCCCAACTCAGACACTCAGGCAAAGAAAGAGTGAATTCCATTTTCTTTTTCCTCAAGGGATTAGATGATGCTCATCGTATTGGAAAGAGCTATCTGCTTTCCTCAGTTTATAAATTCAAGTACAAATCTCTTTTGAAAACACCCAAACAGACACACCCACAAGTAATGTTTAACTAAATATCTTGACATATGATAGATCAGTCAAGTAGACCCATACAAATACCCTGTTTATAATTGCCTCAGTTATTTGAAAAAGATTGCATTTGTTATTTGAAAAATATAAAATAAAAAAAGAAAAAATATAAAATATTAAAAGGTGTATCATTATTATAAGGTTGGGAAATTAATATTTTGCGTATATTATCTGCTGAATAAATACTACCTCAATCAATAGTCTTATGTAGAATTTACGTTAATACTTCATTATAGACAATTCAAAATGAAATAGTTGATAAAATCATTCAATTATCTTTAAATTATCTTTATTATTTCATGTATTAAATGACAGCAAATACATTATTTCCTTAGAAATTAGGTAAAATTGAGTTAATGATAAGATCTTCTAATTTTACTTTATGCATAGATAGGCCTCAAACTTTAAAAAAATGAAATAAAGTCAAAATGCATACACCAATGGGTAAAGGAAATTTAAGATTGCATTTGGTATTCCTGCCTAGTAACATTTAATTTCTGAGAAGAAAATTAAAATTGTAGCAGACTTCATTGTACGAACCTAAATAATTTTGTTTTGATAAAGTTACTATAATTAAATACTTCATACTGT
Source organism: Aplodontia rufa (assembly GCA_004027875.1). NCBI lineage: Eukaryota > Metazoa > Chordata > Mammalia > Rodentia > Aplodontiidae > Aplodontia > Aplodontia rufa. The sequence continues at coordinate 21,973 of PVKS010019463.1, read as the reverse complement.
GAGTAAACTTTTATTCTAAATTTTAAATGGATTTCAAAATGCTAGATATGATAATTTATACACAATGTACATGAATATCAAAACATCATACTGTATTCCATAAATATGTACAGTTATCACATGCTAATTAAAAAGAAATAATAAAATTTTTAAAAATTAATAAATGAAAAACATTTTCCCATAAAAAAAATATATCTGCTGCAACCCATAGGACAGAAGTGACTGACTTGGTGAAGTGGTCAATGAATGACTACTTAGCTTAGCTCAAAGAGCCCTTCTGTTATTATACTAAATGTTAATAAGCTATGCATTGAGATTTGGATGGTTAAGCACTTTAACCAAATAGCATTCTTTATAAAATGTAATCTTAATGGTCAAATCACCTGCAAATATCAACAAATTATGAAGATTCGATTTGGGATTTTTGACTTCAGAATGGTGTTTAAGTGACACATTTAGTAGAAACAATACTTGCACGTTGAAATTTAATATGTAATATCACACTCTCTTGTAGTGCTGGGTAGCAGGAGTGATTCAAAGCTCTCCAGTTAGCCTCATAGTCATGAAGGTATAAGGTGGATACTCTTTTTTTTTTAATTAGAAGAATATAGAAATACAGTTGAGGGGGAAACATTATCAAAACATTAGCAATCAATGGATATAAACTTTGTTATTGAGGGGAAAAACCAGATAAGGTGGATACTCTTGAGTGTACTATATTGCTAAGCTTAATGTTCAATAGGTTTGTTTTATCAAATGCATTTTTAAATAAAAAAAAGGTTTTCAATTTATGATGATTTTATGAGAATGTAACCCCATCTTAAGTCAAGGAACATCCAAAGCCTTTGGACAGCTGCCTATTTACTTTATTTTACCTATTAAGAAACAAATGATGATGTAAGTATCACCTCCAAAATTAATTTTACAATTAGTGCTAGGCTGCGCTGGAGGCCATGGAGTATAAGCATGCATTTTTGTAGCAAAAATATGCTGTGCAATGTGTTTTCTATTTCTATTCTGAATGAAGACATGCGTGAGACAATCAAAGTATTAGTATGAGTAGCACCAACACATCTTTTTGATATTTAAACTTGCTTTAGTTCTTGGCATGCTCGAAACTGAGGAAGAAGGAATGAAGGACATATGTAAATATACACTTTAAAAATAGAATTTAAGTGAATTAAGATATTTCCGTTCAAGTGACAATACAATTATAAATGTTTTAAAATCCACTTCTATAATAACTTATTTAAGTGTTAAAAACAACATATTGACATGTTTTAAAACAATATAACAATATTTGTAGCAGGAAATGGAGAGAACCTGGCTCTGGACACAAATGAGCAGTGGTTGTCATGACTCTATTATCAGGTGGTTACAAGGACAAAGGATCCCTAATACTGAGTCAAAAAAAAAGGTCATCTCAGTGTCTGAAACCTGATCTGAGGAGCTGCTTTGGTCAACCTTTAGGGCCCAAATAAACCACAACCTCTTTTGAGTGCTGTAGCCCTCAATGATCTACTTCCAGGGCCAGTGAGGGAAAAGAGAAAAACATGGCTATGCAATAGGATCTGGGCAAGGTGACACCAAGCTGAGTGTTCCAAACTTGGTTCTATGGATGGTAAGTCTGATCTGAAGTGGGGACCATCTTAGGTCAGATAAAGAGCCGTCAAACCACAGCACTGAAGAATATACACAGGTAGAGAAAAAAACACTCGTGTATGTGAAGATGGTCACACTGTGGAAGTTACCTTTCAAAATGAATATCAGATAGGTGGAGGAATGTTGACTTCATGAAGGAAAGGCAGTAGGTGTGATAAATAAAGGAGACACCACAAAGCAATATAATAATTGGCTGGATTTATTTGGAGAGACAAGAAGTTAGTAGAAAAATGTTATCAAGGAATTGACACATAAGTCTGTAAAGAGCATGTGAAAATAAAGAGAATCAAAAAAAAACAGTACTGCAATAGCAATTCCTGATAAAAGACTTTAAGGTGAAAACTATTCAGGCTGAAAGAGGCATTACAAAATGAAAAAAAGTTAATCCAAAATATAATACTCATGACTAAAAATAATTTATTCATTAAATGTAAAAATATAGGAAAATTTTAATCAAATCCAATGTTACATTGGAATTTAACTTTTTTTTCAGAAATTTATAAATCAAAAAATTAAAGTAATCGATGATCACATAAAAGCATAACTTAAAGATTTGACACAATAAATATATAGAAAGAATGTACACACACAGGCACAGTTATATGTATGTAAAAGGAGAGAAAGAATGGGATAAAGGAGAGAGAAAGAGAAAGAGAGCCACATAAAGACACATGCAAACTTTAACATTTGAAAGAATTACTGTAATATAGATTGTATTTTCTGATCAATATAAAGCATACCTCAATAATGAAATGATAATTAAAAAGGTACACCAAGCCCCATGTTCTGACTGCTTCTCTGTGAATCTGGGGTGGAGACTGCCCCCATGAGCTGTACATTCCAGGCAGAGTCGGCTTTCAGACCTGGTGACTTTGGAGAAGAGGCTTCCCTGGGACCTGTATGTTCTGGGCGGGAGTCTGCTTTTCAACCCCTTGAGTTTGGAGCAGAGACTATCCCAGCAGCTGGACATTATGGGCTGGTGTTTTCCTCTCAGGCCCCCTGATTCTGGGGCTGAGACTGCCTCAGGAGCCCTCGGTTTGGGGCCAGTGAGTGCCTCAGGACCTGCAATTTTGGGGCAGCATCTGTCCCAGGAGAACTGAGTTCAGGGTGGGCCACTCCCCCGGAATCAGTGAGATCTCTCAGCTGCCCCAGGATTCACAAGACCGTCAGTTGTTGCTGGGGACCTAACTGAAGCAGGAACAGGAATCTGGGTAGGCAGACAGAAAATGCCCATGGTTTCAACCCAGCAAGGCCAAAAGACTATATTGACAAGGAGCAGTGGTAGTGAAAGACTGAACTCTCTCCACCAGAGAAGAATATTGGGAAGATTCTTGGGAATCTGACCCAGCTGAGAACAGCAAAACACAGGCCCTCCAGCAACCTCACATTGGAGTGCCTCCACCCAGGTGCCAGATGTGATCATCTATCCCCACTGTATATTTTGATTTCCTCAGTGGAAATAACTCATAACTCTCTCTACTTTCCATTAAGATAGTTTTTTTTTCTTTTGTTTTTACTGTTGGCTGTTTGTTTGCTTTCTTAAAAAGATTTAGTTTTGTTTTATCAGTTTTTCATTTCTTATTTCTTTTGCTTTGTTTGCTTTCCTGTGGTATGATGTTGTCTTTGTGATTTTACAGACCAGCTCTTTTTGTTCTTGTGGTGTACAGCCTCCTGGGAGTGAACTTCTATGGTACCCACTTCTTCCTTTTCTCTGGCAACACCTAACTTTATTCTGCTCTCTCTCACCCTCCCCTAAAGTCATTACTTCCGTCTCTTCTTTTTTTATGTTATCAAAATATCCCACATCATCTCCACTCTCTTGCTGCTCTCACTTCAAATTCACAAGTTCCTCTCTACCTTCCTATCACATTTCCCTTGTTCTCAAGTCTATTTTTCATTATGTAGGGAGGTGCTGGAATTCTGATATAAATGGTAAAACTTGATAGTGGTTGTTTGCTTTTAAAACAGATATAAGCTGATAGTTCTTACAGAAGATAATTGCTGATACTTCTACTCCTCTCATAGGTGGTAATTAACACTGTAACAGTTATAGAGGGAACAGAGTAACCAGCTCAACACTGACTTTTGTATACGTTGGCTATACATATTGACTCTTTCCCCCTATCTTGTGAGGCATTGGAAATTGTAAAGGTCAATAATAAATCACAGGTTGGGAAGCCAGTTGTTGAATGGTACTATCCAAATTGTACCCCAGCCCAAATAAGCAAAGAGACAAAAAACCCACACCCATTAACCAAGTCCCAAAGTGGTGATCAGTGAGAGATCTCAAGCCCCACTACCTGACACTGAAAATGAGGAAAAAGGGAAATAATTCTCCTAAAACCTACAACTCCCTATCCAAGGATCATAGATAGGGACATGGATGAAAACTTAGAAAATAGTAGCAACAACCTGATTGTTAAAATGATCAAAGAATTAAAAGAAGATTTAAGGAAGGAAATAAGACAGCAATTACAAGAGCATGTTAAGAAAGAATTAGAGACATTGAAAAAAATGTAGCAAATCTCTTAGAATTGAAAAACATAGTCATTCAAATTAAAAGCTCAATGGAACATATTAATATCAGAGTAAATTCAGTAGAAAAAAGAACTTCAGGTCTCAAAGAAAGAATATCAGACAACAAAGACATGCTAAGTAATCTTGAATGCATGGTGTATAGATAGACAGGAAAAAGAACTTACTGATCATGATCACAATTTCCAAGAAGTATGGCATGGAATCAGAAGGAATCACCTGAGAGTAATTGGGATAGGGGAAAACTTTGGACATCAAACAAATTGAATAAAGAACTTTCTCAATGAGATAATCAAAGAAAAATTCCCCCATATCAGAATTGATTCAGTTATTCACATTCAAAAGGCCTGTAGCACCCCAACTAGACATAATCTGATGAGGAAACTCACCCAGACACATCATATTCAAAATGAACAACAGAGGAAACAAAGAATGTTAAAAGTGTTAAGAGAAAAATACCAAGTCAGATTCAGATGCAAACCAATAAGGATCACAGCAGATTTCTCAAACCAGACCATAAAGACAGAGTATGGAATGAAATATTTCAAACTTTGAAAGTAAATAATTGTCAGCCAAAAATACTATACCCAGCAAACCTCAGCTTCAAATTTGATGGGGAAATAAAAACTTTTCACAATAAGAACAAATTAGCAACACACATGAACACACAATCAGCTCTTCAGAGATTATTCAAGGATAAACTCCCAACAAAGGAGCAAGCAAACAACTCTCAAAGCCCACAATAAGAGGAAAGTTAATAAAAGCATAGCTCACTGAAAGATATCCAAGATAGGGGCCGGAGTGGTGACTTGGTGGTCACGGTGCTTGTCCAGCATGTGCGAGTACACGGGTTCAAACCCCAGCACCACATACACAACTAAGTGTCAGAGCAACAAAAGCCATGTGAAAAACTCAATAAAAATTTAAAAATTGATTCTCATTCCCTCTCTCTTCTCACTATCTTTCTCTCTTAAAAAAAAAAAAGATATTCAAGGTGGCACAAAATACAGCAAAGGTCAAAATGCCAGAGACCCAAAATCACATATCTATTCCAGCACTGAATGTGAATGGACTCAATGCCCAAACCAAAAGACACAGATTAGTAGACTGGATCAAAAATCAAAATTCAACAATATGCTACTCACAGGAGACTCACCTCACAGCCAAAGCCAGCCACAGATTGAAGGTAAAAGTTTGGGGAAAAAATACCATGATAAAGCCCAAAAAAAGAAAGTCAGTGTTGTGATACTTATTATCTGATAAAGTACTTTTCATCCAAAAATTAGTCAAGAAAGACAAAGAAGGACACTACATCTTAGTTAAGGCAATGCTACATCAAGAAGATATAACCATAGTTAACATTTATGCACCAAACTTCAATGCTCCAAAATAAGTTGAAAAATTATTCCATTACATTAAACCACTTATAGATTTCAAAAAATAATATTGGGGGACTTTAATACACCTTTATCACCAATAGATTATCAAAACAAAGAATCAACAAAGAAGTCTCCATCCTAAACAACTCTATAAATCAAACAGACCCAACAGACATCTACAGAATATTCCATCCCAAATTGGCTCAGTTTATCTTTTTCTCAGCAGCACATGGATTCTTCTCTAAAATAGATCATATCTTAGTCCACAAAGGTAATCTTAGCAAATACAAAAAAGTTGATATAATCCCATGTATCCTGTCAGACAATAACAGTATGATCCTATCTACTAATGGCAAGAAAAATGACAGAAAGTACATAAATGCATGGAGATTGACTAATACCCTCTTAAATGAAGAATTGACTGTAGAGGAAATGAGAACAGAAATCAAGAAATTTTTGGAAATGAATGAGAATGAAGACACAACATATCGTAATCTCTGGGAAAGTATGAAAGCATTCATAAGAGGTCAATTTATAGCACTGTATGCCTTCATCAAAAACCTGCATAGAGCCCAAATAAGTAAACTTTTGCTCCACCTCAAATCCCTACAAAATGAGGAACAATCCAAACCCAAATCCAGCAGAAGACAGGAAATAACCAAGATTAGAGACAAAATCAATGAAATTGAAAACAAAACAAAACAAAATACAAAGAATCAATGAAAGAAATAGTTGGTGCTTCAAAAAAAAAATTGACAGACCCCTAGCCAACCTCACTAAAAGCAAGAATGAAATGAAGTAAATCAACAAAGTCAGAAGTAAAAATGAAAATATACAACTGACTCATCCAAAATCCAAGGATTATCAAAAAGTACTATGAAAAACTATACTACTCCAATTTGAAGAATTTGGAGGACATGGACAAATACCTAGCCACATATAAAATGCCCAAACTGACACAGAAGGATATTCACCAGCTCAACCAGAACAATATCAGGAAGCAAAATTGAAACAGCAGTCAAGGCCCTTCCAGAAAAGAAAAGCTCTGAACATGATGGATTCTCAGTCGCATTTTACCCGACCTTTAATGAAGAATTAACACCTCTTCTTAGTAACCTATTCCATAGAATTGAAAGGGGGGAATCCTCCCAAATACATTTTATGATATAAACTTAACATTGATGCCAAAACCCAGTGAAGACATACCAAGAAAAGAAAACTGCAGACCAATATCTCTGATGAATATAGTTGCAAAAAACGTTAACAAAATCATAGCAAATCACATCCAAATCACATAAAAAAGATAGCACATCATTATCAAGTGGGCTTCATTCCAGATATGCAAGATTGGTTCAACTTATGCAAATCAATAAATATAATTCAATACTTAAGCAGAATTAAAGATAACAGCCATATGACTATCTCAATTGATGCAGAATAAGCTTGTAACAAAATCAAACACCCATTTATGCTCAAAACTCTGGAGAAGATATGGATCAAAAGAATTTACCTTAATTTTTTCAAAGCCATTTATGGCAAACCCACAGCATACATTACACTTAAGGAAGAAAAATTGAAAGCATTCCATCTAAACTTGGGAACAAAACAGGGCTGTCCGCTTGCACCACTTTTATTCAACATAGTCCTCGAAATCCTAGCCAGAGCATTCAGATTTCAGAGAAGGCAATCAAAGTGATTTGAATAGCAAAAGATGAACTTAAACTATCTCTATTTGCTGAAGATAAGATTCTATACCTAGAGTACCCCCCCCAAAAAAAACTCCATCAAAAGACTTTTAGAGCTTATAAATGAATTCAACAAAGTGGTAGGATACAAGATCAACACCCATAAATCAATTGCTTTCCTATACTCCAACAGCATTCTGCCAAAGAAGAAATCAGGAAATCCATCCCATTCACAATAATCTCAAAAAGAATAAAACATTTGGGATTAATCTATCAAATGAAGTAAAAGATCTCTGCAATGAAAGCTATTGGTCATTGAAGGAAGAAATTGAAGAAAACCTGAGAAGATGGAAAGACATCCCATGTTCTTGTTTAGGCAGAATCAACATAGTTAAAATGACTATTCTGCCAAAAGTGCTGTATAGAGGGGCTGGAGTGGTGGCTTTGCTGTTACAGTGCTTGCCTGGCATATGTAAGGACATGGGTTTGAATCCCAGCAATACATACACGATGAAGTGTTGGAGCAATGAATGCCACATTAAAATTTAAATAAAATTTGATAACTTTTTTTTTGCTTTCTCTTGCTATCCCTCTATTAAAAAACAATTATACTATAGAGCTGTAGTAACAAAAACAGCATGGTATTTGTATCATAATAGGCAGGAAGAACAATGGAATAGAATAGAAGACACTGAGACTAACCCACAAATCTTTAACCATCTCATATTCGACAAAGGGAACAAAAATACAGTTTGAAGGAAAGACACCCTGTTCAACAAATGGTGCTGGACAAATTGGACAACCATATGCAGGCAATGGAAATTAAAGAATTTAAAGGAAAGAATAAATGAATGGGATGCCATTAAACTAAAAAAGCTTCTGCACTGCTAAAGAATTAGTCAAGAATGTCAAGAGATAACCTATGGAATGGGAGAAAATCTTTGCTTGCTACAACTCAGACAGAGGGCTAATATCCAGAATATACAAAGAACTCAAAAAACTGAACACCAAAACCACGAAGAATCCAATCAATAAATGGACTAAGGAGCTACATAGAAACTTCTCAACAGAGGAAGTCTAAAAAGCCCATAAATAGAAGAGAAATGCTCTACATCACTAGCAATCAGAGAAATGCAAATCAAAATGTCACTGAGATTCCACCCTACTCCTGTCAAAATGGCAAAAATGAAGAATACAAACAATAACAGTGCAGGAGGGGTTGTGGGAAGAAAGAAACACTGTCACACTGTTGGTGGGACTGCAAGCTTGTACAGCCACTGTGGAAAGTCATGTGGAGACTCCTCAAAAACTGGGCCTGGAACCACCTTATGACCCAGCTATCCCATTTCTGGATATTTTACCAAAAGAGCTAGAACCAGCATATTGCAACATCAATGTCTATAGCAGCTCAATTTACCATAATTAAACTATGGAACCAACCCAGATGCCCCTCACTGGATGAGTGGATTCAAAAACTGTAATACATATATACAATTGAGTTCTACTCTGCTATTAAAGAGAATAATATCATGGCATTTCCAGCCAAATGGATAGATATGGGAAAAATTATGCAGAGTGAAATATCTCAGACTCAGAGAGTCAAGGGCCAAATGTTTTCTCTCATATGTGTAAACTCGAATACAATTGGAAACTTATTAAAAGTTGGTTTAGCTAATAATGTCTTCAACAAAGGTTGAAGGCGGAACCTTGCCTATGACACTGGGGGATGAAGTGAGGGAGGCAGTGAGGCGAGTAAGGGATTAGGGGGATATCAAGGCAACTGGAAGGAGGGAGTAGGGTGGTTATCAATCCTGTGGGGTACCTTTGATGTTGATGAGAAGCCCAACTAACATGGGGGTAAAGTAGGGGAAACATGGGATCAAGGAGAACACAAAGGGGGAGATCATGAACTGGCATCAACCTTGCCTTCCTTTGTCAATATCCATATATTCATGAATGTGTAACAACAATTCCTTCCAATATGTGAGATATGGTGAATGACTAAAAAAATAAACTTTTGCTGATTAAAAATTTTAAAAATCCATGTTTTGTTTCTGAAATAAAAAGTTCAGTCTAAGTGCTGCCTCATTAAAAAAATTGTCAATAATGATCATTGCATTTTTTGTGTAGTTAAATGTAAATGGATGATAACAATGTAACTAAAATTTCTAATTTTAGGAAAAGTTCAGTTCTCGAAACAGAAATAATATACAATAAATATAATCACAAAATTCTAAAATTAAGAATTATCTCAGCAAAACTCATTAAATTAAACATTTAGCAAAGGAAAGGAGGAGAATGGAGAAGTAATACTCTAACCATGTGTTGTTAGTGGGTTTGGAAATAAAGTATCTTCAATGAAAAGGTATTTTATTTTATTTCTATATAAATGTTTTAAAAAATTAGTTCGAGATTTGATCTTAAGAAAAAATGTCATCACAGAAGTAAAAAGCCAGCCGAAATTTCCAAATTAAATAAAAACAATAAAATAAGCTTAATCAGACCATAAAAATATAAGAAAAAACAAATAAATAATGGATAATTAGTTAAATAATAAATAGTACATGCTATTTAGTACTTACTAAATACTAAGAAAATTGGGATAAGTTAACTTAAAAAGTAGAGTTGATAATATAAAGAACTAACTCAGCATGAATGTAATAAACATATTATTATGATTTTTAGAATAGTCCAATGATATATTATTAGAAGAAATACAGTTGGTTAATTTAAATCAATCATATAAAAATAAACACATGGGTAAAATATAGAAAGAAAATGAATGCCAAAAAATTCTGAAGGTGAAAGATTGATGATAAAGAAATTTTTCATGAAAAGTATGAAGAAAATAGTATTAATTAATATTAAGATAAACCCACAAAAAGGATAATACAGTCATAGCAATTATGAATGAAACAAACTATTAACGCATTTGTTTAAAGCCTAATCCAAGGAGAGTTTGATTAAATGCAGTTATAAACATATATTTTTATATGTCATCTTGGAAATAATCAAGAACATAAGTTCTTAAAAATATAACCATTGAGCTTGTGTGTTTGTATATCTATGTTTGTGTTTATGTTCATACATTTATATAAAGAATTGGTGTTGAATTTTTCTCTAGTCAGAAGCTGAGAAGTTGGGACAATCCTGTTTAATGCATACTGGCAGAAGACACAAAACTCTAGGATTAGATACAAAGGACTTATTACTGATGTCACAGCAAGCAATATGATCATGTTTGCATCACCTCCCTTTTCTGTCCACATCTTATGATGGTTAAACAGATGGGCTCAGGTGCGTGAGTGCACTTGTAGTACTTTGAATTACAGATGGGAAGCCTGCATTGGGAGGAATTCAGCACTTTAACTGAGGGGCAAGTAAAAGTTTTCTTTGCCTAGGAGAAAGAGAGGGAGAGAGAAAGAGAAAGAGAAAGAGAGAGACAGAGACTGATGCATCCTTCAATGCTGTTAGCAACAAATATGACCCTGAGAAATTTTCAGGATACAGAGCAGTGAAGGTATGCTTGGTAGACCTAACAAGAAGATTCGGGGACACCGAGGCATAACATGGATCGAATCTCTGAACATTTATTCTGAGGGTTTAATAAGCCAACTTATTAATAATATTAAGTAACTGTCCTCTTGGTAGAAAAGTAGAAGCTCTTATAGTGCACATCATAACAACTTGTGTATGCAGTGAAATAATTGAAATGTGTCAATAGTTGTAAGAGACTAATAAATATGGAGGTAGAGACTTCTGAAACAAGACAGAAAACTTAAAAATGAGAAAAGACGTGATGAACTACAGAAAAAAAAATTTAAAAAGATAACATGAAGAAAGTCAATGGACAAATTAGATATATAGATACACTTTACCAGCATAGAGGATTAGTATTGCTAATCTTGATCTTAAAAATCACCAAAACCAAAGAATAGAGAAAATGTGGAGGGGCTGGTGTGGTGGCTCAGCAGTTACAGTGCTTGCCTGGCATGTGCAAGGACATGGGTTCAAACCCCAGCACCATGGCAAAGGTTGTAAAGAGCAATAACAGTTACCTGGTAGGGCTGAATCAAATGGTATACATATACTTGCTAACTTATATTTCACATTTCTGTTCCAAAAAAACTCTCATAAAATTAAAAACTCAGCATATGTACCATCTTTTTTCAAAAATAATGATATGTATAATACTTCTTTCAGAAATTATTTTTTCAAATATCTGTGTTACCTAGTTCATATGTTGAAACCCAAATCCCTAATGTGACAGAAGATTTGGCCTTTAGGAAGTCATTAGGTCAAAAGGGTAGAGTTCTTCTGATAGGAGTAGTATCTTTACAATAGGAAGGAGGCAGCTTCCTCTTTCACTCTTTTATCTGTGATAATTTTCCATGGTATCAAGGGTCACTGCACTTGCCGCCATTTGAAACCAGGTGGTTCTTTTTGCTCTTTTGAGCTGTTTTATTTACTCCCAGGCTGACTTCAAGTGGTCCTAGGCTGGAATAGTTGGCAATTTTCCTCTTGAATGTGTGCATCTGTGCCTTCTGATGGACATGGTTATTCAGAAAGTGACAAAGCAGATGTGTATAGTGTACAACTTTCCCCTGCATCTTCTAGCTGTATATGCTCTCTAACAGCCAGACAGCAGGTAAAGCAGGAGTATGTGCTTCTGAATGGATAACCACAAAAAGCAAGAAAATATTAAAAAGTAAAGTAGAAGTCTCTCCCTGGAATATATCTGGGATTTATATATGATCTCACCTAAGTTGATATCATAAAATATAGCACAAAACACATCCAGAGTGCAGGGGTCAAGGAGATAGAAGGACAGAGGATCTCCTTTACCACAGCTTTGTTATAAAAGACCAGCTCTGGTCTAAATTAAGAGCAAATTTTAGGTGGATTGCTTTATCACTTCTGATATGCCAACAATGTATTGCTAAGAGGGTCAAGGAAACTGACAAGTAATATCTATGATATCATCATGTCTTCCTAAAAAAGACAACTTAACAATCAACTCTACACATGTAGACTTTGTTTGTATATTTTTAGAGTAATGCAGACTGTCCATACTGATTATGTATATTTAGGATAGGGATTAAAATGGAAAAGTTTTAGGTAGAGCATATATAAACTTTCTTCACATACCTTTGTGTTATTTTATTAGGAAATAATACTTTGATAACTTTGTAAAAATAGTTTAATAAAAAATACAGGATACTGATGTATTTTCACTCCTTCTGAAGGGTAACAGAATTTGCCATCTCAAAATAAGCACCTTTGGCATATTACTTTGAGTTAAAGGCATTTGAGGAAGAGCAACTATTATACCAGGAAAAAAATAACATTTTTGTCATAGGCTATGAGTCAAGGCTGAGAAAAATGTGTACAAACAGATTTTGTTAAAATAATTTACTTTCATTTAGTCCAGCATGACTTAGCTGTTTTACCACAACTGGCTCTGTTACACCTACTTTATAAGCATTTAAGTTTTGCCACATCTTTGGGTCTTCATTTTCCTATGGGGGCTTCTATGTACATATAAAATGCTGTACACTTTTTCTCCCACTAATCCATTTTATGCCAACTTATTTCCCAGGTCCAGCTGGAGATCTTAAGAAAGTAAAGATAAAGATTCACTTCCCTTACACTTTTCACATATGGAAGGAAAAGCATTTTTTAACAGTGTTTGAAAATATGCTAAAAGAACTCCTTTTTCTGTTTCTATTATAAGTAATGGAAAGAACATATAATAAGATCAGTGAAAGCAAAACCAAATGTATGAATTATCTTAAGCTTCACCTTGTACATGCAAGTAAACCATCTAAATCTTGTTTCCTTTCTCTGTCACGGGTGAAACTAACATCAGAGATCTATTGTGAGAATCAAAGGAGGTGCTGTGGCATTCTGAAAGTATTCCACAAAATAGTGAAAATGATTATATTATTCAATTTCTAATATGGGTATGAAAATGGGTATGTACCAGTAAAGAGGGTTAAATTTGTTAGCATTATGCTATATGGGATGGACAAGTATGATTGAAATAATTGTATATTATGTACTGCACATCTTTACTGCAACATATACATTTGTAAATATCAAACAATCAAAATATTATCCTTTCTGTATGTAAAAGTTTTAAATTAGGGATGGAACCACTGTATGATTCAGCTATCCCACTCCTAGGTATTTTCTCAGAAGAGCTAAAATAAACATATTACAAAGACACAGCTACATGAATGCATCAATCTCTATAGCAGTCCAATATATGATAGCTAAATTATGGAGACAATCCAGATGCCTCTCACTGGATGAATGGATGCAAAAACTGTGAGATATGGAGTTCTACTCTGGTATAAGAAAGAACAATATCATGGCTTTTACAGGTAAATGGATGAAAGTGGAAAAGATCATGCTGAGTGAAATAAACCAAACCCAGAGTCTTAGGGATTGAATGTTTTCTCTCATTTGCATAAGCTAGAGTAAAACCAAGGATACTGTGGAAATTAGATAAGTTAATTTACTAGACACATCAAATTCGAAATATGACATAATCTGGAGAAACTATGACTATGAAGTGGTGGGGGCAAGAGGGTGGGGAGAGGAGAAAGGGAGGGTGAAAAGGGAGGGGGAAAGGGGAGTTATTAATTTTGTATGGGACACTTGACTCCCCAAGAAGCCAAGCCATACTCATGCAGGCATTTAAACCTTGAAAATTCAAAACTGATTATACACACATATCGACATTTATATACGTAATAGGGGGAATCACATTGGAGATAAGGAGTAGGGAGTGGGCAAAGTTGGGGGGAACTGGATAAGAATCGGGCTCAAGTTACTTTGTCATTATGCATACATATATGAATGTGTGGCAACAAATTCCTCCAATATGTAAGAACACATTGAATAAAAAAGCATTGATAGTCTAGAAATGGAATGTGTTACAAATTTGAAAGAAGTTCTTAAAGATGATATGTTTATTTTTAGCTATCTATGTACTGCAAGTGCATCTCTAGAGAAAGTTTTTACCTTCTATTACTCTCAGAAATTGGAAGACACATAACAGAAGATAAAAGGTCTTAACAAACACAGGGTGCTGGTTGGTCCCGCTATCGCAGCCACTACTAACAATCTGTGGAAAATGCAACCTGACCTAAACAACAAGCAAGCGTATTTTATTCTCTTTCCAAGAGCGACAGGTGCAAAGAAGCTTGGGGAAAAAGCATTCATTATGGGCAAGGTTAAAATTAGATACTTAAAATTCGTCATCTAATTTAGGTCATTTATCATTCTCCTCAAAGCCCCTTTTGTACAATTGAATACTGAAGTGCTTAGTTTACTATTAGATCATCACAGCTGCTACAGTATCACTCAAAGCAGATGTTTTACAGACAGAAAGAGCCTAGCTAATTTCAACAGAAACATGGTAACTGCAAGTCACTTTTTGGCAGTTCCAGCAGTGAATGTGAATATACCATGCAGGTGCAACTGTACTTCATGAATTGTAGGATAAATGCTCTGAGAAAGGGGAAAGTGATATTGGTGAGAGACTCTGAAAGGTTTTATCCCCACCCCCGACGTATTAGAAATCCAGAGTCTGCAGATTGCTATGATGAGATTTGAGCTATTCCTTCCCTTCTAAAATGAAAGAACAAAATATAAAGAGGTTAGCATAATTGTAGCACATACTCCTAATCATTTTCTGAATCTTTTTAAAATCAGAAATAGAACACTGAAGGAATTTCTGATAATTAAATTATCAGAGAAAATATTAATTGCTTCTCAACTTTCACCTCTAGTGATATCAGGTTATGTATATATAGAACACAAAGATCAGAATAAACTTCTAAAACTTAGCCATAGTGGACATACACTATAAATTACTTGCCCAAATCCTTATAATTATAATTCATGGTAATCACTGTCCTTAAAAATCTATCTATATTTATAAACTACTACAAATGTATATTTCCAAGAATGTACATGATGATATTTTAATAGCTAATGTAAGTATAAAAAGTTTCCTAGGGGTGCCATGAAAAATTACCACAAACTGGGTGGCTAAAAGCAACAGAAATTTATTCTTTCCCTCTGATCATTCTAGGATGATCTTTCCTTGCCTCTCATAGCTTTTGGTAGTTGCTAGTATTCCTTTATTTTGGGTATATAGCTCCAGTATCTGCCTCATTTTCCCCAAGTTCTTCCTGTGTCTTCTCTTCTGTCTCAGGAAAGTACACTTGGCATTGGATTGAAAGTCTACCCAGATAATCAAGTACAATTTCACCCCCAGATACTTATTACATTGGCAAAGACTTTTCCTCCAAATAAGGTCACGTTCACAGGTTCTTGGGTTAGGATGGAGACATAGCCAGTGATACTCAAAATCTAATCTACAGATGACTACCAAGTTTATGAACTGTTACTAGCCAACAAAGAATAAGGAATATGCACTAGAAGAAAAATCAATTAAATGATAATACCACTAGATTCAGCTAACTGTTTTAAAGGTTTAGAAAAGTTTTCTTGATGAAGGAAATAGCACATTGAATTATTTTCTAGATTGAACTCCTTATCTCATTATGAACCATCATTTTTAAGTTATGCAGTTTTAAAATATGATTAAATTGACTGATATGTTGTGCTTAATATTATCTTCATCAGACTTCAAGTCCAATATGAACATTATAGAAAAATTCTGGTTGAATGAGATACCTGTTCCTTACAGGAGTAACTGATTTGTAAGTTCTAAGGGCAAGTACAAAGTATATTGTGACATGGAGCAACGCCATGTGTTGTAACTGAAATGGGGAGCAAGGAACATAATGTGATTGGAAACATATCAATCCCCAATCATGCATGTATTGGTTTTGTCTTCATTTATTAGGATGCATTTTTTAGAAATAGTAAATACCATGTGCAAAACTGTAAAGTTATTTTTTATTGCTATTATATGGAATGCATGGTATGAAAATCTCAGCCCCTGGATGATTATCTCACCCATAAAGCTGATATCACCCTCTCCAAGGCTTCATTTGGGAGCACCATCTGAAGACCCTTCAAATGTATGGGTATCTCTGTTGGCTAAGAAAATTTGATTTGTACTCAATTGTGTGCATAGCTTCCCTCCCTTGGATTATTTTGAAATCTACATGTTTTGTAAAGTTTTACAGCTAAAATAACTATTATAATCTGCAGTACTAGTTTTTCCATAAAATGCCATATTTATTTTTCTCTATTAATCATTATGTTCTTCTTCAAATATCTTTACTTTTGCTAACCAAAGTGACTTAGGGATATGTCTCTATCCAATTTGTTTTTAAGCCTCACCCTTTTTTTTGTGAATTTCTGTGTTCATCTTCATACATATTGTTTTAATCAAAGCTAAGAATATAAAATCATATTTCCCAAGGATAAATAGTTCTATCTGATTTTTCCTAAAATATATTCTGAAAGCAGTATTAAGTGTGGCATTCCACCTTATTACATTGTTGAACTAGCATTTGTTGATCTGGGAAGTTAAGATGTGATTGTCAATCTGAATCACAAAATTAAAGACTTGGTCATCACAGTCCATTCAGAATTGCCACATGAGTATACAGTATATAATATGTCCCTGTAAAACTCCCAATATTTTTTAAAATAATTTCTTTTTTCTCTGACCCTAGGGAACAGTCTTAAGAAAAGCATTTCCATATGGAAAGAGTGAGGAGTTTAACAAGCTGTATAGCATCACTCATGAATAGTATTTAAATCTCAAGAGCATTGCTTGGACTTGAAGATTAGGGTGTATAAAAACATTTCATTACATATTATGTTCATATACTGTAGGAGCAGGGAATTCTACCAACACAATTATAAACCATGTTATCAAGCTTTCCATTACATGATCTTGTTAGACCATGGATGCTCCCATTTTAATGGTAAAAGGAAATCAACACATTAGCTTCCAGTGCAGTTATATCTGCAAAAAGGATAGAACGAGCATTTCACATTACTATTTTCACAAATTGAGAAGAATAATCTGGCAAAGATCATCATTTTTATAGTTAGTGATTCAGTAATTATTGCTAGAATTATTGAAATCAGAAGGTATACACTCCCCTTTTGGTGACTTTCTATGAAATTGAAGGCAGGCAATGGCTCTCACTCTGTTTGCACAGGTGGCATGAACTAGCTGGTAGCTTTAATAGTATCAGATGCTCAAGCCCTACACCCACTCAAGGTTCTGATTCATTTTGTTCAACTTTATTCAAAGCTCCCAAGCGATATGGATATGTCAGTAGGTTGAAGACCCAAGTCTAACTCAAGAGCAGAGATTATCAAATTCCAGGAATCACCTGGGAGGTTAATCAAATGCATATTCTGGCACCAAACTTCCAGAGATTTTGATAGAATATGTCTAAGTAGAAGTCCTATAACTACATTTTTGGAAGCATCTCAGGGGATCCTATGCCTGTGGCCTATGCTGGCTGAGAAAAATTAAGGCAGAATCCTTAGTGATACACTCTACTGATTCAAGTACTTACCACCTCTTATGATTGGTCTGTAAAGGGGTTTATCTTGGCTTATATAATCACATTAATGTTCAGTTTCCACATATGATTGGAAAACAAATTATATGAAAAATTCCATTTTATAAATGAAGAAACTAAGCCACAAAATGTTTAAGTGAGTTTCCTAATTCTGTAAGAGATATTTGACACCCGGGATCAATTCTGGGTCTGTCTAAATCATCTCACAGGTACTTAAAAACTTGAGTAACAATCTTTTTTTAAGAGAGAGAAAGAGGGAGAGAGAGGGAGAGAGAGAAAGAGAGAGTTAATTTTTTAATTTTTTTATCTGATTTTGTTTGTTTTTTCCACTCCAATTAGTTGTGTGTTGTGATGCTGGGGCTCGAACATAGACCCTCTTGCATGCCAACTGAACATTGTCCCTCCAGCCTCTTGAGTAACATTCTTAAAAGCATATATTTAAAATATAAAGTTTCAGATTATGTAAGTAGTACTCAAAGTTACAATGGCTTAGTTCTCAAATCAAAAACTGACAATATATTAGGAATAAAAACTTAATGATGAAATATATGTTAGTATGAAGTCTTGTCACCTCTTTTAGAGATACAGTTGTTTAGTGTCTGAATATCTCGGCTGAGGAGCCGACTGTGGAATGTATGTGAATCCTGACTTTCCCACCTATTAGCTGAGTCCCTCTAGGCCAGTTACTTAATCTCTCTGTGCCTTAGATTCCTAATTAGTCACACAGTGATAATTTCTATAGTAGATAGTTCCAACTTCATAGAGTTGGAAATAGATTATTTTGTTGAAGTTCTTACAGTAGGAGTAAGTATAATACTAACTGATATATGGTTTTAAATGTCGAATAGTTGACTTTTACTATTTGACAAAGAGTATTAAATATATATGTAAGGTCTATATTTGGATGTGGCATTATGATTGCATTTTAGTTAAATTTTATCAAATCTTCAGCTGTATTTAATCATAGGGTACTTTTGAAATATCTCTCCATTTAATCAAATGAGTTGAAATTGCATAATGAGGACATATTTCTTGAAATGCAAAGATATTATTTCTATTTGGTTAAGTATGTGCTTTCTGCAAAACTGATAAAAGTACAGAGAAGGGGGAAAAATTCTCACTTTGTAGTAATATACCAATATTAAAGAGTAAAGCCTTAGACTTGAAATAAAAATTCCACCCCCAACAAGAAAAAAAGGAATGCTTTCAGGCCTACGTACGACCTTGAGATGCTGAGCTGGGCTGAATTTTGTGCAATTACTCTGCTTGCTATAACTTCAGACACAGAAGGAGTGGGCTCCAGGAGGGAAGCCAGGGTTAGGAGACATGCTCTTTACATGGTTCCAAAGGGGAAAATGAGTCAATCATTTCCGGGCACCCTCACTCACCAAGCGCTAAAAGCCAAGCTGACATACCTCATCAGCCCAAAAGCAACGTCCAATCATTTGAACAAACTGCATGTGAAAGACTCTAATGACACTGGATGACAGTCAAAGAGAGTGCAGACTTGGTCAATGCAAGGAGAATCTCTGAAATGACAATAATTATGGCCAATGAGTCTGAGAAGAAAGGTTTTAGTCTCATCTAATGGTCATCTCTTGCTTTTAGCAACTTCATTGGAGCACCTGGTTTGGGTTTTTGGTCTGATTTTATAATTTTCCCTTCATCCTAAATAACTTGACTGCACAAATCCTCTGGTGTGTGTGTGCATGTGTATCTTTGCTATTGTCACTCTGGAACAAAGCACAGTATTAAATGTTTAAATGAACAAAAATATTGTTGAGATAGGTGAAGGTGTAGAATTTCGGCAGTAATATCTGGATATGAAACATCTTGTTGCCAAATTGTATGCTACTGATGGTTTGATGGTTTGCCATACAATAGTGAAACTAATTTAGAGAAACATACCTAGTGTTTCCAATTCCAGAGATATTATTATATTTTAACCACAAAAAAATAAAAATCTGTCTTTGCCTAGGTTGGAATGAATACTATTATCTGCTGCTCTCATAGGGTAAATAATTTATATTCTGTTCTCCGCAGAAAGAGAGTTCTGTTTTGGTTCAGTGTTGGCTAGGGTATTTTATTTAGTTTTGTTCCTATTGCTTTATGAGGCCAGTAAGGATTTGTAGCATCAGCTTAAAAGAATTACTTCCTGAACACGGAGTTGGCATAAAAAGCCAGAACTCTGTATATTTAGGAACAAGCAGCACATACTTCATTATTTGTGATCACTCCTTTCAACTCATTTCAAATGTGGCTTATATTTTGCCAAGTGTTTTAAACATCCACGTGTTTATTGCTTGGGTTGATAAAAACACCAGCTTATCTAACATTACTTGTAGTACTAATAAATCTTCTATAATAAAGTTGTACTCATCCTTTAAATTAAAATAAAAAACAAGGACAAATAGAAGTACATTAAGCCATTTAATGTTTCCTTTCTTTCTGCTTACTTCTGCTGTACTTCTGTTCATATTTCACTAATCCCTGGCTGCACTTTCTTTCCCCATCCTCAGGCCAAAATGCTGTGTGGACAGAAATATGTAAAAATGAATATCTTAAGGTTGGAAAATAGCTGTTTCAAATTCATTTCTCAAACTTTATTTCAAAAGAATGTTCTTTAAGAATCGGAGGACTTGATAAACACTGGTACAGTTTTAACTCAAACACTCCACCGTCCATCAGTTACCTCTTAAGTTTAACACCTTACTCTTTAATTTGTAAATTAGTTTTTAACGTGGGCGGGATCCTCCTGGAGGGGTTCTACGGCCACTTGGTGGCGATGTTGTAGAGAGGATTCAGCAGTGGGCGTGGGATAGACAGTCAGAGGCCCCTTTCAGTCCTTGGGCTAAGATTGTGATTTACTGAATCAGAGCCTGATAGTTATGTCTTAATTATTTAGAGGGCCTCATAGCCCTGGGACAGGCTCAGATTTCCAATGGCGAAGAGATAAAACATGTTATGTACTTTTAACAAAAATAGCTACCATATAAATTTACCAAAAGCCAAGAATTAAAGTCTGTTACTTTCTTTATTCTTCCAAAAAAAAAAATATATATATATATAATAAATAAATCCACCTAAAAATACATAAAATGTAAAATAAAAAAATAATAGAAAACCAAAACTGGGTTCATCTGACATTAAAAAGAAGTTACATCAAGTGCTACAAAGTCTGGATCTAATTTGCTACTACAGATTTGTTATCACATTCAATTTTTTTCCATGAATGAAATAGTAAAGCCAAAGTGAACTCATTTTTCCCTATAGATACTACATCTCTTAACACCTTCATTTTTATGTTTATGCTATTTCCTTTTGCCAGAATACCCTCTCACAGCCCCCCTAAGCCCCTACCCTATGGGGTCTCCCCTTCTTCAGACTAGCCATCTCCTTTCCTCACCTCTTGCTTACTCCTCAGCAACTATTTTAATTAACTGCATGCATGTCCATCTTTGTCTTTGTAATAAAATGTGTCTCTCAAGGGGAGGGTCCATTTTCAGTTTTTGTTGCTCTCTTGCATTCTTCTCTTCCTTCTTCCCTCTCCCCAACTTTTATAAGGAAGTACAACATGGCTATAGTACATTTGGCACTGTGCAGACACTGCAGATATAATAAACTCAATGTGGTATTTATTCTCATGGCATTTGCAGTCTGGTAAGAAATAGGATCAAGTTAATAATTGTGTGTGTGTGTGTGTGTGTGTGTGTACATATGTATGAATGCTTTGATGGGAGACAAACAACTGATATTGTAATTCAGTGCCTGGATAATAAAAGCTAAAAGATACAAAGTTCCCACTCTGTTACAAAACTATTTTTAAAAATTTTACATATGTTAACTTTTTAATCTTAATAAAAATCCAGGAAGTAGATGCAATTATTTTACAGATAAAATAGATAATTTTACAGACTTATAGGTCTAAAGAGGTTAAATTTTTTATCCTGAGACAAACAGTTGTATTTCAACTAAGGTACTTTATTTCCACAGGATGAGCTTTTAACCACCATGTAATATTGTCTGTCATTATATAGAGAGCAGAAATATGCATTGAGTATTGAACTATTGAAATAGCTTTCTATTAATTTGAAAATCATTTTTAAATTAATAAATGGTAATCTGATATATATTTTAAGAATAATTATTTTGAAATTTCTTTTCAAATTTTAATGACATA
>PVKS010019462.1:27908-38425 GCA_004027875.1 Aplodontia rufa | reverse complement strand
TTTCCCCCCTACTGGTTTCCTCAGGCACTGCACATCCAGGACAATTTACACAGAACCATCACACTGGACCACAGCACAGCTCATCCAAAAGACTCAAACACATTTCACATCCATGCTAAATCAGTACAAGTTCTCATTTTCACCTCCCAAGTTTCACATTTGCTCAACTGACTTCTCATCTGCCCACAACACACCCAGCTCATTCCATTACCAGAAAACTCCCTACACCCTCAACCTCGTTTCCCAACATTCTTTCCATAACCGCTCCTAGTTTAAAACAGATTTCTTGATTGGCTTATACCACACTTTCTTGGTTTTCCTTCCTAATAGCCTGCATTGCTGAATCTTCACCATCTCACCTGTAAAGTCTACAGTGATCCAGGCAGACCTTTCTACATGTAGATGCTCCCTGGACTTTAGGAATTGGATATCATTACATGAGATCCCAAAATGAGATCCCATTCACACTCAAAGACAGGTTTTTAATCTCCAGTCCCAAACTCTCCTGAAGAACTACACTTGGACGTCTAATCTCAAACTTAACCAGGTCCCAAAAAACGTTTCTTCTCAAAACCAAACTTTCAGTACCACGTTTTCAACCATTCTTTTAGTTGCTTAGGTCAAAACTTTCTTCTTTCAATCCTTCCACAAATCCTGCATCTCCCTTTCAGAAGTCACGGCTTATGATTAATCACTCCTACCTCATCTAGTCCAAGACCACTTGCCTACATTACAAATAGCTTTGATTCACCAGTCCCACAAAAAACTAACAAAAGCCAGTGAGCTTTTAAAACCCCATTACTTGAAATCAAAGCTCTCAACTCGAACCACACCTATAGGGGCAATACAGATTCTGGCTAACTTCCTCTCACTGCTGCTGCTCTCTTTACTAGGAACTCTTACCCATAGGATCTATGCTGTGAACTTAGCAAAGATAAAGGCATGATCTGCTTCAAAGGATGCATACTAACATGCTCTCTAGCTCTCCATCAGCACACATATTTTGTTCAGTACAGTATCCCCAGTGCCTGGCAAAACAAACTCAAAAAATTGTTCCAAAAGCACAAGTTTCTCCTGTTCAAGCATTAACTGATTATAAGCAGATATAGAAGTACTTTACAATTTTAACAGGATCCCAGTGGCCAACACTTTTGCAAAGTCCAAAGATAACTTTGAGGAAAAGCCTACTTTCATTCTCGTCCAATATCCTCACCTACATTATCAACATGTTAAACCAACACATTGTACCTACCCTTCAGCACTTAGTAAATTAATCATTTAATCTTACAAAACAGCACCATCTAAATGCTCCAAATTACTGAGCTTTTTCAGCAACCATGTTATCCACAACACATTAACACATCAAGCTACTCATTGCTCCCTTCAACCTACAAATACATAATTTTACAAGTTTTCATTTGAAATGACCTTAAAGCTAGGAATACAACCTGAGACAAACCCAGGTTTTAGTGACTGCCTTATTTCAACAGTCACTTTCCAGCTTACTGAAGTAAATTATTCTGGAGATTGTGTTAGGTATTCCTGCATACAAGTATTTTAATAATGAAACATGTTTTTCAAAATAAAAACAAAACCATCAACTACCAAAGTTTAGCATGAATGCTTTCACATGACTGATGAAAAATAAGTTACATATCTTGAAAACAAACTGGTTAAGATAAAAATTTTTTTGAAAATTTCTTTAACTAATTAACTATTCTAGTCATATTAAAACACAGGTTAGGTTTTTTCAGAAGTTTATTTTATATACAAAAGCTAGTATTTCCTTTTTCATTGAGTAGTTGTCTTGGGCAATCCACTGGAGGGAAGATCACTTAGTCCAACTGAAAAAAATAAGAACATAGGAAATTATTTTTAAATGCTTTAAATTTCAACCTCATTCTCACAGAAACTGGCTGATTACAGAATGCTTAACTAGAACTAGAAACACAGCTTACCCAAACAAATCACTCAGTTGTTTTAAGTATTTGCTTAGTACCCACTACAAGCTATTCCATTCACCTTGACTATATTTTAATACTGTGGTTTTCAGTTTTGGTATTCTCATTCTTTCCCTCAAAGAAACATTTTACAATACAAAACGCTACAAAAAAATGATCCTTACCAAATGCTCGATTTCCGCAATTAAAGCTCATTTCTACATTTTATCACCAGGCACACAGTGATCACCTAGTCAGTCAATATTGTAACTCTGAGTTTAAAGACAATTATCTGTGCTGCAACTGCGATCTCACACAACTCACAGGCACTAAATACATCAACACTAAGAAATCTATTTTTACCAAGTGGGTTCTTCTCAATACCCCGCACAAAAATCACTATGAATCAGAAGGTCGATGACTTTACCTCAAAGAACCAACAAGAAATTCGTTTTCACCTTTCAAACAAATATTTAAGTGATCTTTAGGAGCCCAGGAAGCTTCACGCAGCTTTAACGCGATCACTGGCATGCCAGGCCTCGTCTGCTCAGTACTACCCAGGCCTATCTGGTCTCCAACCTCACGCTCGCTCACTCCAACGCTATCAAACATTCCCCATCAGTGGTTAATACACACACATAGCCGAGATCCAAAATTTAACTGTAGTGACTGACACAAAATGAGTCATTTTATCGGACGAAGAACTCCCGACGCATTTCCCTGCTCAGAAACGTGGGAGCATGGCGTCCGAGCGCGCGTACCTTAATGAAGCCTATATCCTTCGCGTACTGACGGAAACACTGCCGGCACATGTTGAGGCCGTATTTCCGGATCAGACCGTGCCGGTTTGAGCAGACGCGGCTGTGAAAATTAAAAAGAGAAAGATGGCATACTTGTAGATGGCAAAAATTACGATTCTGCACTCACCCACCCCGCGACCGACGGGGCCCATCCAGGCGCGTAATGGCGCCGGCCGGCAACAGCTCCGATCCGGTCTGCCCTAAGCGTCAAGCGCGGGCTCTTGAACTTGGGATTTTTCAGCAGCCTGCCGACCCAAAGCAACCCTTCCCTAAAACCACAACCAGTTTCTTACCAAGAGCGCGAACCCTGGCCGAATTTTCGCGGGTGGCTCCAATAGAGCTGTTGATGACCCATCTTGCTTTCAAAGGTGCAACGAGGCGAAAGGAGCGAGCGCGGACACGCATGCGCTCTTCAAGCTTTTTTTTCCGGGCATAGCTTACCCAGAATGCACTGTTGACCAGTAACGCATGCGCAGTGTGTTAACGCTATACTGCCGAAAGCCTCAGCTCAGAAACGCTACCGGCTGGCGAGGTGGATGACGTCACCACCCCTCAGATTCTAGTGCCTCGGTGCGCCGCCTCCGCTCGCCGGGCGCGGTGGCGTGCGCCTGTAGTCCCAGCTACTCGGGAGGCTGAGGCAGGAGGATCGCTTGAGCCCAGGAGTTCTGGGCTGTAGTTCGCTATGCCGATCGGGTGTCCGCACTAAGTTCGGCATCAATATGGTGGCCTCCCGGGAGCGGGGGACCACCAGGTTGTCTAAGGAGGGGTGAACCGGCCCAGGTCGGAAACGGAGCAGGTCAAAACTCCCGTGCTGATCAGTAGTGGGATCGCGCCTGTGAATAGCCACTGCACTCCAGCCTGGGCAACATAGCGAGACCCCGTCTCTTTTAAATATTTAGAAAGTAATTTTCAGTCCTCCAGAAACATCTCGTGCTATAATGTTTGTATTGACTTCATTGATTGAATCTTTTCCATTTCTTTCATTACAATTTTACACGAAAAATAAAGGTTTTGCCCCGACTCAGCACTGACACCTACTGGAGTAATCTTTAAAAACAACAAAATCAGCTGTAATAATTAGGAGTCAACGGTAGGAGCTTCTCTCAGTTCTACTAAACTAAAATTATTTTCAGCTCTTCTGGTAGTGGTGATGGTCGTGGTTGTCGTTGAATTTTGGGGTTTATAACACCCTTCTTCAAGAGATAACGTACACACCATTCCAGGAAAAAAAAATGATTCAAGGCTCTTTGACTCTTAATGTATCTGATGTCCAAATGTGCTTGATCAAATTTAAAGTGAGAAATTAGATGTGGCATATGTTGCTTTGACAAGGTAATTTGCTAATTAAACAGCTAGAAAAGCAAATTTTAAAATGTAAGGACATCTGATATCATGTCTTAGATTCCATATGGTCATTTATAATGTCTCTAAAACTGTATGGCTCTGAAATCAAAACTTTGAATCTATAAAATGCACCACAGGGCACATCAATTCAAAAAAAAAAAACTTTTATAAAAGAACTCCTTTATTAGAGCAATTAGTTTTACTTAAATACAAAACTTCTTTTTTTTTTTTTAAAGAGAGAAACAACATTATTTGGTTTTTCACATGGCCTTCATTGCTCCAACGCTCAGTTGTGTACGTGGTGCTGAGGCCTGAACCCAGGTCCTCGTGCTTACCAGACAAGCGCCGAAACCGCTGAGCCACCGCTCCAGCCCGCAAAACTTCTTTAAAGGATATTATTTCAGGATTCTGGTAGGCAAATTCAACCAAATCACTACATTAAGAACTATTATGTGCTAAAAGAAAGAGAAATAGCATAATTAAAAACAAGATATAACTGGATTTCTGCTCTCAAAATTTGAAAATCTAGTGTTGAAAACAGACTTCTCAGAGTCTTTCTTCCAGTTTCAACTTGTGTACCTCAATGACATGCATACAATTAAACAAGCATAACAAATCTGCTTTCAGGACATCTCCGTGAGACTTCGATTGCTCATGCTCCAGACTTGCACACCCAAATATAATGACATAATTCTTTTATCTAGATAAAAGAATTATGTCATTATATTTGGGTTTTTTTAGGAACAATATAGGACCCAGAAAAAAGGCAAGGGATCATGGGATGGGAGGTGGGAGATAAAGGGATGGGGGGGATATTGAACAAATTGTATTGCTGAATTGTGTGCATCTAGGAATACGTAACAACTAATCCCAACATTATGTAAAACTATAATGTGCTAATAAAAATATATAAAAAAATAAAAATCAAGCAAGTTCAAGATAAGAAAAAAATAAGCACCCTGCTACCAGGTAGCTGATTGATCACCCTGGGAAATGTTGCCATATCAAGAGCTGATAAATTGTGCCCATGGAAGTGGCCCTAGCCACTTGGTGAGTGGTGGTCCATGATGCTAAGCCCATGCATAGCCTCTGTCCCTGCTGCTATGGCTACTTTGTTCATAAACCAATTAGTGATGATAAGGGTGAATGGTGTGAAATACTCTCAGTGTCCATAGAACAGGTCATCCTATCCACTTGATTATTAAAATCATCCCCTGCTGAAGCCACTCTTTGGTAATCATTCACATGGGACACATATCTTCACGTGTTTTGTCCACTCAGAGGTCTATCCACATACCTCTCACCCAAATGTCTGTTACCTATATATCAATATATATCAGTCATGTTCCTTCCAAGACCCTGACCATCCCTCCAAACCTTTGGCGACAGCTCATGAATCTACATAATTGCACATCTGGTCATTTCTCCTTCCAAGCAGAGTGCACAACCAGGTGCACGGACCAGAGTTCTGCTCATTGAGACTTTTCTTCACTGCTGCTCTTCAGAGTTGGCTGGTAAAAGGGCTATAGTGGTATAGCTGAATACTTTCAGGCACTGCCTATATATTATGCAAAATTGTGTATAAACCAGGGCCTGTAATGTATTGGTACCTTCAGGATCTGCTCAGGACTGATCATGTATGTACCACTTCATTTGATGGAGGAGTGCTACTGGGCAATCCAACCTTCCAGCTTGGTGCATCAGATAACATCTGGTTCACGACAAGCAGCACCGATCACATGGTAAATGTGTGGCCCGTCATAAAGCATTCAATTTCTTTCTTTTTTTTTTTTTTTTTTCAGAGAAGGACAGTGAGAGAGAGAAAGAGAGAAACACCTTTATTGAGTTTTTCACATGGCCTTCGTTGCTCCAACACTTAGTTGTGTATGTGGTGCTGGGGTTCGAACCCAGGTCCTTGTGCTTGCCAGGCAAGCGCCGAAACCTCTGAGCCACCGCTCCAGCCCATAAAGCATTCAATTTCTACTAAGGTCAGAAGTAGGCCTTCAAGAGGAGAATAGTTATCCGAGAACGATGAAAGGGGCCTTGATCCAAAATCTTAAGTTCTTCTACTATGATTCACTTATAGTGGCCTAAGGCTCCAAAAGACATCCTTATATGCCCCTGACACCTGGAATTTCGTTGGATCTGTTGGATTATATGGTACAAGTGGCAGACTATTCTTCTGTTCTTGGATCCACCCCAAAATAGCAGCTTTCTAGGTCACTCAGTAGATAGACCAGAATAACACACTCAAACAAGGAATGTGGTGCCTTCAAATTCCAAAGGCCTATTACATATTTTTTTACTATAGAATGGTCTAGATGCAAAAGCATATGTTTCATCATAGAAGGAATATTTCAATCTACCCCACACGACTGGCAGAAAATTTTAGTGATATAGAAGGCTCCTGAATTATAGTTGGATTTATTTCCTATCCTTTAAGACTAAAATGTCTAAGTCCAGAGTCTCAGCTACTTCACACTCACTGAGTTAATCAGTAAAATGTCATCAAAGCAATGGACCAGCATGATATCTTACTGAAGAGAAAGTTGGTCAAGATCCCTGTGAACTAAATTCTGACAGAATTGGAGAGTTAACATACCCTGAAAGAGCATGGTAAGGTAGTATTCCTGGTCTTGCCAGTTGAAAACAAAGTGCTTCTAGTGGGTTTTATGGGCAGGTATGGAGAAAAAGGAATTCACCAGATTAATAGCTGCATACCAAGTTTTTTGTGGTTGTATTTTACTTAATAGTTCCATACCAAGTAACATTTGCTCAAGTAATGAACCCACATCTGTATAGCAGCTGCAGTTGGAGTCACCAGGTTAAGCCTATGATAATTCACTTTCATTCTCTAGGATCCAACTATTTTCTACCCAGGCCAAATAAAGGCGTTAAGAGGGGATGTAGAAGGAATCACCACCTCTGTATTTTTCAAGTCCCTAATTGCACTAGTCTCTTCAATCCCTCCAGGGATGAAATATTGTTTTTTATTTACTATTTTCCCAGGTAGAAGCATCTGTAATGGCTCTTATTTGACCTTTTCCACCCATAGGAATCCAGCTTGACAGGAGGACAGTGATCTTAATCATAATTTTGCCCACCAAGTGACCCAGGAGACATCCTCCCCAAATCCTACAGGACAAAAATTTGTAAAGATAGTCAAGTCAAGCATACTGTGTGAATTACTGATCTGGCACAGATTAGAATTTTTTTTTTTTTTTAGAGAGAGAGAGGGAAAAAGAATCAATTTTTATTTAGTTTTTCATGTGGCTTTTGTTGCTCTGACGCTTCCTTATGTACATGGTGCTGGGGTACAAACCCACATCCTTTTGCATGCCAGGCAAGCACCGTAACCACTGAACCACCATTGCAGCCCTGTAGATCTTAATTTTATCATGCACTGTAAAATATCCAATAGTTCTCCAGAACTTTCAAGCTAAAGTTCAAAAGCCTTGGTTTAGCATGTAAGTTTTCATCATCTAGCTACTTGTATACCCCTCTGAAGACCTCACCTAATATTTATTCCACTATGGTGTAACTGTTGGCTTATTTCTTTCCCTAAATATTGAAAATTCATTTTTACCTTCTAAACATCTAGCATAGGTGATGACATAAGTAATAACACATAAATATTAAATTAATGAATAAATATATTGAAGCAAGAAACCCAGATAAGCTTAGCAATAGCTCTGTAGAGAACACAGCTCTAAACTGACATGGAAATAAAACCTATAAGGCATGATGAAAAAATGTCATCAAAGCAAGGGAAGACTGGAGCTCTAAGATTAGGTGTCTATTTGTTAGCAAGTCTACATATAGAGCTGAGGAGAATCTGACTCAAAGGTTAAGGCAAGAAAGGAGACAGACATAATATGAAGAGAGAGTTGCCAGGCCTTTTC
Organism: Aplodontia rufa; assembly: GCA_004027875.1. NCBI lineage: Eukaryota > Metazoa > Chordata > Mammalia > Rodentia > Aplodontiidae > Aplodontia > Aplodontia rufa. Next base: position 30,439 of record PVKS010019462.1, on the reverse strand, counting down.
ATTCCATTCCAGTCATCCATCCAACATCCACAGACCCAAGAATAAGGGTCTGTGGCCTTCCAGTCCCTGAAGAGCAACATAGAGACAATCTGTATCATCGTAAGCTACACATCAGAGGTGTTATTTACATCAAAGCTAATTGAAGATTAATAATGTGTAGTTATATGACCTCCAAAATTAGTTATTTTTAATTCAACTAAGAACAAATGAAGCTGGAGGGTTTATGTGGATTTTCCCTAGTCACAAGATAAGGGAATGGGTGTGATATGCAGGCCTGGAAGAAGAGGAACTAATTTTACAGAAGGAAAACAAATCTACATATCATCTTGTTCCTTTTGCAAACAAAAACTTGTAGTTCAATTTTAAATTCTCCGTGTATTTCCATTTTAGACAGTCTACAAAGGAATCTAGCTTGAGCTAATTGAGGATAGAAAAGATCAAAAGGCAGTTTTTACAGAGATGGTAAAGAGATAAGTGCAAATAGGTGTTTAAAGAATCCTTTCCTTCATCAACAGCCCACTAAGACCAAAAGATTTGGGGACATTCTAGAATAGCAGATACAGGATTTCAGCTACTAAAACTAAGTGGACTAAGGGGATGAGAGGGGAAAGGAGAATGAGGTCTCAAAAACTGATATGTTTACTTTAATTTAAAGTATTATCTTATTTATTTAATAATCATTAAAAATTTTTGCAATTCCACCTTTTGAAAATCTGACAGTTAAGAAGATAAGTTTCCAGTAGCTACACACCATTGTTTCACTCTAAAACTGCCATTGAACTGTTAATATAATTTTTATATATTTAAAATATTTAACTTTTTTTACTGAATCCATGCTTCAGTATCGTAAGACCAAATAAAACACAGGCTTTTTTTTTTGTATACTTGATTCTCTTTAATTAAAATTACAATGGCTTTTATAAGAGTTAAGCTTTTTCTAGCTCCCAACTGCACCTACAAGTTCAGAGTATTTTTAATATAACACTCACTTAAGGCTAGTGTTTCATTATTATCATCTGATATTATCCATTCAAAGAAGAAAATAGGCAATTCCCATAAAGTCTGTCTTCGAAAATTCGATGGTCTATTTTTAGTTTAATTTTCTCCGGAACCATGGGATTAATGTTGCCAAACACTTCAATGCTGGACTAGATGTACGTGCAAGAATACTAAATTGGAGTGGGGGGGTCTGTAATTTATTATCTTAATCACTATTTTTCATACATCAAATTTTATTTTTCGAATGAGGAATCAACAGAAAACACTTTAGGCTGAACACACTCATTCAAAGACGAATCATTAATTTATCACAGCTGAATTGAGAAAACTGTTATTTCGGGATGCAATTTCACAATTGCCAAAATACAACTTAGACAAAATACAACGTTCTTCCGCAGGGCCAAATACGGGGTAAGGGAAAGGAGGCGCAAACTTTTAGATGTGAAGACCACGACGCTGAGAGTGCGTGCCCCAGAAGCCTTCCTCCACCCAGCCACCCTTTCAGTGGCTCAATAAATGGAAAAGGGGATGTGGGGTCTCCGTCTTTCCAAGTCTCGAATGCAGCTAAGCCGAGGACTGCACCCAACCCACCCTCCGAGGCAAAGTAAGATTTGTTCAACAGGAATTCCCAAGTCGAATACTGTCATCAAAGAGCTCAGCTCTGAACCACAGGGGTCGCCTTTGGTGAAGACACCAAAACCAGACGCCATCCCGTCCTCCCCAGGATATGCCAGGCCCTCGCTGGCTTGCTGGGGCAGCTCGAAACGCCCTTAGGAACAGAGGGTGCCCGCCCTTGGGAAATTCAGGAGCCCTCAGGGCGCTGCAAACACGTCCAGCACCAATCGCGGGAACAGCAGAAACCCGTAACAAACAAAAACAGCCGCCGCAGCCCCCGCACACGCGGTGGGGAAAGGACGTTGCTCCCTCGCCCGCCGCCGGTTTCGAAGGGCACGAGTCGGGTCCCCAGGAGATCCGTGCCGGCGCTCGGCAGACCGGCAGCCACAGGAAGGGCTCCGAGGTGCAGAGAGAGCGGGCGCGGTCGGCGCGGGACGATTAAAACCCGCGCTGTCGCCCTGTCCAGGGACAGGCGTTTCCGCGGGCAGCCTGCAAGTTCGAGGACCCCGGCGGGCGCGGCGTGGCGGGAAGAAGGAAGTTTAAAAGCCCAGGGCTGGGTCGCTGCTGCCCGAGCAAGATGAAGCTGCACTGCGAGGTGGAGGTGGTCAGCCGGCACTTGCCGACCCTGGGACTGAGGAACCGGGGCAAGGGTGTCCGAGCCGTGTTGAGCCTTGGTCAGCAGGCGCCCAGGAGTCGGCAGCGGCCCCACGAGAGGGGCGAGCTCGGCAGCCAGCGCCGTGCGTGCCTGCTCATCTTCACCATGAAGGACAGGCACGGGACCAGCTACGAGGTACGTGCCGAGCGAGTGGCAGGCGGTGCCAGGGGAGTCGCGCGCGCGCTGTTTCTTAGATCGAGGGGCGGGCAGCCTTCGGGACTCGCGCGCCCGCCGATTCCCGAACCCGAAGCCGCCTTGGGGA
>PVKS010019462.1:0-27808 GCA_004027875.1 Aplodontia rufa | reverse complement strand
TTCTGCGACACTGAATTTACGGTGGCAGAAAACAACTCCGCTCTTTTAAAGCCTCTGAAATTTCAGCCTGCATGAAACAACTCCCAAGTGAAGCACCTAATTTGAGAGAACAGGGAAGTAAATTCTGTTTCACACGGAATTTTTTTCCGAAGGGTGCGCGTGTGTGTGTGTTTTATAAACAGCCGCCATTAAGAGTTGATGAATGGTTTCCAAAGCCAGTAGACCCAATCAGTGTAGTAGTAAAACCGTACAGTAGTGCTTTGGGTTGCATCTTCATATTTTTATCTAAGTTACTGGTTGCTGCATACCGCACCCCCCCTTTTAAAAAAAAAAAGTTTGACCAGATTTCTCAGGCCCAGAGCTATCTATAGAGCTGTGGCAAACCCTAGAAGCTGTTAGAAGTTGAAAAAAGACTTTTTCGAACCCTAAGGTTTATAAAAATTCCTTTTCTTCCATTACCAGGCTCTAAGTTACTTTGTGAAAATGAAATGCCTACTAATCTACTGTAAATAAAACCAAGTGAACAATTCATCACCCACCCTTGCTTCTGACTTTTGATCGGGTATTATACAATTTCTGGGATTATTTTCCTTACATGTTATATTTCACAGTGAATACTTAGTTGATGAAAACACTGTCATTTAGAACCACATAATATTTGATGTAAGTAACTGAAAGACTAAATTTTTCTCTTTTAATGGAATCAATTCCATTAATCTTTAGAAATCACTCAGCATTTATAGAGAACCTTGTAACTGGAAAACTTGTAACTAGAATTGGGCCTCTCTTTTTCTCCAGTTATCTTCCCCAGAACTGACTCTTTCACACCCAATTCAGGTATTGCCTGCCTTTTTTTTCTTTTTCTTTCTTTCTTTTTTTTTTTTTTTTTAAAGAGAGGGACAGTGAGAGAGAGAAACAATATTTAGTTTTTTGTGTGGCTTTCATTGCTCCAAAACTTTGTTGTGTACGTGGGGCTGGGGTTTGAGCTCACTGAGCTAGCTGGGCAAGTGCTGTAACCTCTGAGCCTTGACTCCAGCCTCACCCCTCCCCCTCTTTTTTTTTTTTTTTTTTTGAGACAGGGTCTCACTAAGTTGCTTAGGGTCTAATTGCTGAGGCTGGCTTAGAACTTGTGATCTTCCTGCTTCAGCTTCCCTAGTTGCTGGGATTGTAGTCTTGCTCCACCACATCTGATCACTAGGTTTTTGCCTCTTTAAAAAGCCTGTAAGCACTCTCCCTTCTTATACTTTTGCATTAATAGATAATAGCTGGTCAGAATCCTAGCCAAAATTTTGTTGTAAATGTCTAGTTAAAAAATGTATTGTGTAAAAAAAAATGTGTGTGTGCAGGGTATAATATTAGATACTGTGTAAGACAAGAAACTGGGTTTAGTCATTGTTCAAAGAATTGAAAGGGAGAAACACGCAACTACTTATAATAGTGGGCTAAAATAAGTGCTATTAGTAGACCATAAAAAAAAGAGATGACTTCTGATTGCAGGAGATTGAGAAAGTTTGGAAGATATGGTACCACCGTACTCAGAACATAGTAGATGCTCAATAAACGTTGGCTGGATGAATTAAAGTGGTGCCATACCTGAGCCGTGAAGAGTAGTTATCAGTTCTAAGTGTGTGAAGTACCTTGGGACCCTTTATTTTCCTGCCTTGTGACTTGAAATTTCGTTCATCTGACTATGGTGCCTAAATCTGAATCTAAGCTAGTCCTTTCCTTAACTTTGAGCTTGAATCTACGACCTGCTGGAGATCTTACTTGATGTATTGCAAATTTTCAAATTCAAATTTTCCTTGCCACTCCAAACTTCCCTTTCTTTTCTTTATGCTTTATTTTTTCTTTTTTCTTTTTTTTTTTTTTTTTTTTTTTTTTTTTTTTTTTTTTTTTTTTTTTTTTTTTTTTTTTTTTTTTTTTTTTTTTTTTTTTTTTTTTTTTTTTTTTTTTGGTTAGAACTCAGCAAAATAAAATTCCAGTTTGTTGTTGGACAACATTGTTTCACACATCAAACAGGCCAAAAATATAAACAGCAACTTTATAGACAAAAACAGAAAAAAAACAACTTTCTATCTTTGGCCTTTTTAACGATCTCATACAAACCAACTCTTATATTGTAGCTAAAGTACATACACAAAAAAAGCTACTGGAATGCTTGGAATACAATTGGTTTTGTTGTTGCTTTTGCTATTTTTTTTTCTGCTTTGAAATTATAATGAACATGGTCACACCGCAAGTAAATTCAGAAGTAGGACAGAGAAGCTCCAAAGGCTGGTTTGGTCTCTGAGATCATTAAAAATGGCTCACCCCTAACAATATGTATAAAAATATAACATGTAAATAAAAATATATTTTTTCCTTTTTTAAAGTACTTTTAAGAAAAAAAGCATATCTGTGATTGCCCTAGATAATGTGTTGTTGTGCCTTTGAAACAAATTTTTTTTACAAAATAACTTTGGGGCTGGAGTGGTGGCTTAGCAGTTGTGTGCTTGCCTGGCATGTATGAGGATATAGGTTCAAATTCCAGCACCACACACACAATGAAGTGCCTGAACAACAAAAGGCACATGAAAAACTAAATAAAGTTGGTTCTCTCTCCCTCTCTCTTTAAAAAAAAAAGGAAAGAGAGAAAAGAAAAAGAAAATTAGAGTTCAGGGACTCTGTGATAAAGCTGCCAGAGTCTGCAGTGGTGGAGGTTGTTGCCAGGAGCTGGACCCAGGAACAGTGCAAAGAAGGCTTTTCAGAGCAGTGGGGGCCCAAACCTGCCTTTCTGACAGTGTTCTTCGGCTCATTAATAGCACCACCAGAAACCTTAAAGCTTTTGCCTCCCCATACCCTGTTTATCATTGAATCCTTTCAATTCTACCTCCTAAGTATTTTTCAGATTTGAATGCTTCCTTCTTTCCCAGCTGTAGTCTTAAAGTATCACTTTCTTGGGTAGTCTCTTAAGGGATCTCCTTTCTTTCTTCCAGTTCCTCATACTTGCCAAACCCCCTTCCCTCATGGCCTTACATGTGTCCTTCTACTGGAATGCTGTCCCATCTATCTTCCTTCCCTCACATGCTCAACATCACCCTAATCCTTCAATTTTCACCACTGAGGTCACCTTCCTATAGACTAGGTAAGATTTCCTTGCCTAGGTTATAGCAACCTACTCTCTATATATTCACTATATTATGTTCTAAGCCTCTATCATAGTGTCTGGTACATAGTGGCTTCTCAATTAATAGTTTTTGAAGTCTAAAAAGCAACAACAGTCATGAAACATTTTAAGTACTCATTAATAATATCATTCACTGTTCTAGCTGTGGGAATACAGTAATAAACAAGACTCAAGATGTTATCTATCATGGAACTTGTATATAATCTAGTAGAAGGCGTGCCTACCCCAGACTAATTGATTGAGGTTATGAAAGCAAGTAATTACAACTGGTAGTTTTTTACTGTATAGTCACATAATTGGAATGATAGAGATAGACATTCTCCAAAAGTAGAATATTCTGCTCTCAAAACAGGAAAGATTCTGCACAGATAGAGCGATAATAGCCATCACAAACTTTACAGAGGGTATAACTGTTCAACTGCAAAAAAAAAAAAGTCAATGAAAGTTTAAAACTATAAAACAGGGCTGAAGCGGTGACTCAGAGGTTTCAGCGCTTACCTGGCAAGCACGAGGACCTGGGTTCAAACCCCAGCACCACGTACACAACTAAGTGTTGGAGCAACTAAGGCCATGTGAAACACTAAATAAAGTTGTTTCTCTCTTTCTCTGTCTTTCTCACTGTCCCTCTCCCTTTAAAAAAAAAAAAAAAAAACTATAAAACAAACACCTAGACTTAAGTACTAAAAGCCAAACCAAAACATGGTAAAATAGCACATTCTAGTCGTAGTAAGTGTTATTGAATAACAATATCTGGTTTTGCCCCTTTTTTTTCCCCCGTTGATTTTAAGCAGCTTAAGGAAAACATTGAGCAATTCTTCACCAAATTTGTGGATGACGGGAAAGCCACTGTCCGGTTAAAGGAACCTCCTGTGGATATCTGTCTAAGTAAGGTATGGTATTAAAAACAGTAATGGTTAGGTTGCTTGGCTGTATTTTCTTTAAAGGAAGCTGTCCTGATATCCCACATAGCTGAATAGGAACGGACTCTTGCAGTTGTGTTGAAGAGGCAAAGGCACAAAGGCAGCTTCCCAGGTATGTTTGTGTACCCTTTTTTGCCTTCTGAGAGACCAGAGGCTGCCTTAGGATAAAAAGGAAAACTAGGTTCGCTTCTGTGCCGAGGTTAGAACTTTAGAGTGTTCTTAAACTGGAACTCCATATGGCAAGCACAAGTCTACATTTTTGCCACCTAAACCTCATGTTACAAATTTCATTTTAAGCTGGGTTCAATAGCACAAGACTAATCCTAGTGAGTCCATGACTCTGGGGGATGAGGCAGGGCCTTGCTAAGTTGGTGAGGCTGGTTTTGACTTTGCAGTCCACCTGCCTCGGCCTCCCAAGCTGCTGGGATGGTATGCATGCACCACTGTATCCAACAACAAATTTGATTTTAAAAGGGGGGTAAAATGCAATGAGAGCCATCTCTTTTCTATTTTATTTACTATAACCTTTTTTTCTTTTTGGTACCAGGGATTGAACACATGGGCGTTTAACCACTGAGCCATGACCTTTTCATGTTTTATTTTGAGACAGGATCTCCATAAGTTGCTTAGGGCCTTGCTAAGTTGCTGACCCTGGCTTTGAACTTGCCATTCTCCTGCCTCAGCCTCTCAAATTGCTGAGATTACAGGTGTGCACCACCATGTCTGGCTCATGTTCAGAATTCTTCAGTAATTTCCCATAGCCTAAACATTCCCTCCTTGCCTTGACATCCAAGTTCATTCACAGTTATCTTACTATACTGTATTTCCAGTCTTTCACTGCTCTGTACAACTCCAACAAAATAGGATTACAGAGTTTTTCAAACTTCACTCGTCTGTCACAAACTTTAGGAAAATTTTATTTGTTTTTTGAAAGATAGAGAATCAATTTTGTTTTTTTCATCTGGTTTTATTTTTTCTGACACTTAGTTGTGTATGTGGCACTGGGGTTCAAACCTGGGTACCTGCACATACCAGGCAAGCACTCTACTGCTGAGCCACCATTCCAGCCCCAGGAAACTTAAAATATCCTACAAGTATTAGTTATTTTTATTGACGATTTAATTCAAATGCCACTTTATCAGTGATTTCTCATTCTCCAGCTGTTGGCAGTCTCTTGGCTTTTGTTTTTTAGCACTCTGTTACTTTATTGCTCTTGAGAAAGGGGCATCATTTTGATCAGCTTCTGGTACATATAAATGGCACCCTGAGCGTTTGCAGTACGCAGCAAGCATGGGCTATCTCCAAGGCACTGGAGATTTGAGTCAGTTCATGTTAAACACAGATTTTAAGTAGAATTTTTAATACTTTCTTGTCTTATTTTTATACTCTTATCATTCTCTCTTTGGAGAGTTTTATTTAGACTGTATACTAAACATAATTCTCAACATAATTTCTTCCAAAAACTTTTTTTTTTTTTTTTAGAGAAAGGAATAGTGAAAGACAGAATCAAATTTTTTATTTAGTTTTTCATGTGGCTTTCATTGCTCTGACACTTTGTTGTGTACATAGTGCTGGGGTTTGAACCTGTGTCCTTTCGCATGCTAGGCAAGCACCAGAACTGCTGAGCCACCACTGCTCCAGCCCCCCAAAAACTTTTAAAATTGAAATTTAGACCAAATAAAATACTAAAAAAAGTTTTTGTTTTTGTTTTTTTTACAGCCAGTTTCAATAAAAGATTGTCACTTTTATATGTAACCACAAAACTTGTTATGGGAAGAACTAGCCTATATGTGTTACTAAAAAGGAATTTATAATCATTTAACTTTTATTTATTCAGGCCAATTCTGGCAGTTTAAAGGGTTTCCTTTCAGCTGTGAGACTGGCTCATAAAGGCTGTGATATCAACGCACCGCTTTCAACACTCACACCCATGAAGACATCAGAATTTGAAAAATTTAAAACTAAAATGGTTATCACATCCAAAAAGGACTATCCTCTAAGCAAGAACTTTCCGTATTCTCTGGAACATCTTCAGGCTTCTTATTGTGGGCTTATCCGAGTTGACGTACGTATGCTTTCCTTAAAAAATCTTAAGAAGTTAGACTTGAGTCACAACCACATAAAAAAGCTTCCAGCTACAATTGGAGACCTCATGCACCTTCAAGAACTTAACTTGAGTGACAATCACTTGGAATCATTTAATGTGGCCTTGTGTCAGTCTACACTCCAAAAGTCACTTCAGAGTTTGGATCTCAGCAAGAACAAAATCAAGGCACTCCCTGTGCAGTTTTGCCAGCTGCGAGAACTTACAGATTTAAAACTTGATGATAATGAATTGATTCAGTTTCCTTTCAAGATAGGACAACTAACAAATCTTCGGTTTTTGTCAGCAGCTCGAAATAAGCTTTCACTTTTGCCTAGTGAATTTAAAAATCTATCTCTTGAGTATTTGGATCTTTTTGGAAATATTTTTGAACAGCCACCAGTCTTTCCAGTTATAAAGCTACAAGTGCCATTAACTTTATTGGAATCCTCTGCACGAACCGTACTACATAATAGGTAAGACTTCCATAGTAATGAAATGGGAATGTTTGGAGCATTCTAGTATTCTCATCAAACTCATCATCAAAAAGTCTAGCATAGCTTCCAGGGCTGTGCACAGCCTGAATCCTTGCTAAATGGCCTTTTTGATGTTCCTTACCTCCGCTTGGAATGATTTTCCTCCATGAAAATCTCCTAGCTCACTCCCTCACTTCATTCAGTTCTCTGTCCAAGTGCCATTTTAGAAAGTTCTTACATATTTACCTTTTCAAAAGTTTTATTCCCTACCTACTTATATGGCTTGGCTTTTGTTTTGAGGGAAATTTTTTTGGGGTGTGTCATAATACTGACACTATTTATCTTTTAACATTTCTTTGTTGTCAGTTTTTCTCACAAGCATGTAAAATCCATGAGCATTAACTTTTATTCTCTACTGTTTCCTTAGGTTCTAGAACTTGATATTCCTTGCTCCTGGCATATATTAGATTCTTAATAAATAGAATGAATGTCTTTGTTACTCAAAGTGTGTTCTCCTGAGCAGGAGCTGCATGCAGCATCTAGGAACTTATTAGTTAGGCAAGTTCTTAAGCTATACCGCAGACATACTGGGATCTAACACATCCTTCTGGTGATTTTAATGTACCCTAAAGTTTGAGAACTCCAGTCTGGCATAATGGTGAAATGTAGTCTTTGGAGTGAGAGTTATGAAAATAAATGAGCTAATGTAATGCCAAAACATTTGGCATATTAGAATCATTCAGTAGCTGTTGTTTTTCTTCCCCTTGATTTTGAACACTAATTGCAGCTGGTATAATGAGACCCTGAACTCATTACTCATTTTGCTCATGCTTCTTTCATATATGTGTAGAAGCTAAGATGATAACCAAAGTATTTTGGGGTGCCTATAAAATGGTAGGAGTTATCATATTTCCCCTTATTTAGGGGGGGAAATCTTTTAAAAACTGACCAAAGTTAAGGATCCAAAAAAATGCGCAGAATTTTGCATAATTTATAATTCTCACAGATCCCAGTAAAATCCAATTCAATACTTTTCCATTTCCATCTCCAACCTTAAGAATTCTTATTACAAAGCAGTGGTTCTCAAGCTTTCCTTTGCATTTAGAATAACCTGAGGAGCTTTTAAAAACTTGATCAGTCCCCACTCTAGAACAATTAAATCAAATGTCTGGATTTTTTTTTAATACCAGGTATTGAAATCAGTAGTGCTGTATCACAGAGCTATATCCCCAGTCCTTTTTATTATTTGAGACAAGGTCTTGCAAAGTTGCCCAGACTTACCTCAAACTTGCAATCCTCATGTTTCAGTCTCCCAAGTAGCTGGATTTACAGGTGTGTACCACTGTACTCAGCCAAGGGTTCTTAATTATAGCTAGCTGTATGTTGGAATCTGAGAATTTTTAAGAAAACAAAAGTGGGCCCTACCTTCAGACATTCAGGCTGAGACAAGAGGATTGCAAGTCAAGACCAGCTGGGCAACTTAGCATGACCATATCTTCCAATAAAAATCAAAAGGGCTAGGGATATAGCTCAGAGATAGGTATGGTGGAAATTATATAAAGAGATATGGTACTATTATCTTTTAGCATCCATATACTCTCTCCAGTTCACAGTATGTCATAGGTTATTTAGTATTATTTGTCCTGCTCATAGTATCCAGGAAAATAAAATAATATACCAAGTCCCCATTTATTTTTCCATTATTATATTCAGTGTACTAATAATTCCTGTCTTAATACATGAAGGTCAATCTGGTTAAATATGTCTTTAACATTTTTTTCCAATAGGATTCCATATGGCTCTCAAATCATTCCTTTCCATCTTTGCCAAGATTTGGATACTGCAAAAGCCTGTGTTTGTGGAAGATATTGTCTGAACTGTTTCATTCAAGGAATTACTACCATGAATCTCCACTCTGTGGCTCACACTGTGGTGTTAGTAGATAACATGGGTGGTACAGAAGCACCTATTATATCTTATTTCTGTTCTCTATCCTGCTATGTAAATTCCTCTGATATGTTAAAGTAAAGTAATAGATGATGCCACAAAAAGAAATTTCATTTAGTTTTAGATAAGCTTGGGGGCTGGAGCAGTGGCTCAGCTGTTGCTGCACTTGCCCAGTAGTGGGAGTATGAGTTCAAACTCCAGCACTATGTACACAACAGAGTCCTGAAGCAACAAAAGCCATGTGGAAAACTAAATAAAATTGATTCCCTTTCTCTCTCACTGTCCCTCTTTCGTTAAAATAAATAAATAAGCTTGGAATTCATTTGATTCACAATTTTACAGTGCCAGCTTGGAAAAAGGGAAGCCTTTTGTATACTTGCTTGAGAAGAGGAACATAGATCATGCCAACATTTTAAGTCACTTGACTCTAAAATTTTAAATTCATTAAAACAATTTAATTTTATCATGGAATTTACTTTTCATTCACTTACTGCAGTGTTCATTTCACCCTAAATTTTGCAGGCAGGGCTGTAAGTTTTTTGTTTTTTGTTTTTTTTTTTTTAAGAGAGAATCAATTTTAGTTTTTCACATGACTTTCGTTGCTCCGACACTTTGTGGTGTACATGGTGCTGGGGTTCAAACTTGCATCCTCGAGCTTGCCAGGCAAGCATCAGAACCGCGGAGCCACGGATTCAGCCCTGTAAGATTGTTTTAATGTTAAACCGATACTGATGCAATCACTCTGATCATAAGAATATTCTTATCAACTTTCTTCTTGCATATCAATTAAAGGAGTTTTAGTATGCACAAAATACACTATGGAGAATGAATATTCCAAACAGTGAAAACTCATTTAATATTAAAGTATGTACTTTCTGAGCAACCCTACCTAATCCAAAGTGCTCCAAAATTCAAAAATTTTTTGTGCACTGACTGGCTTGAGGTAGCAGAAACTTGCCACTTTTACTGATTGCATTCTGTAATGAGAGTAGAATTTTTGTCTGTTTTTTTACTATTCCACTAAGTATGTGTAAGCTTTTAATTTGCAAAATGTTAATATACTACTTCAATAATTTGATCTAGGGTACAGACAATAGAAAAGGAACTGATAATATTGGAAAACAATGAGTACTAACTTTTCCATCCTGTTTTTTCATTGTCCTACTTCAAATCACCCTCTCCACTTGACCATTACAATAACCTCAACTGTTTGGGGAATAAAGTTTACTGCAGAAGACCCTCTCTAGTGTCCCCATATTATTTGGGCTTGGAGGTATTTTTTATTCCAAGTTGTGTCCAGAGGAGGGTCAATGGGGATTTAACCCAGGGATGTCAGAGATACGCCCCGGCCTTTTATTTTTATTTTGAGGCAATGCCTTGCTCAACTGCCCAAGCTAGCCTCAAACTTGCCATCCTCCTGCTTTGTCCTCTGGAGTCATTGAGATTACAGGTATGCATCGCAGCACCCTGCTCTACAAGACTTTCTTTCCAAATAACATTTTCCTAAAAATGTTTCTCATTTTGGGCTTTTTTTAAAAGGTCCTGGGATTGAACCCAAGGGCACTTCCCCTGAGCCACATCCCCAGTCATTTTGTTGAAAGTGTCTTCCTGAGGCTGGCCTTGAATTTACAATCCTGCCTGTTTCCCAAGTCATTGGGATTATAGGCACGCACTACTACACCCAGATATTAGGACACTTATTAAAGTTTCTACTCAGAGATGACTAGACACTGGTTGAGATATAATTCTTTGGTTGAATATAAGTGTTAAATTTGAGGTGCTGGATGGGTCTCAGCGGTTTGATCACTTGCCTGCCCCATGCCTGAGGAACCGGGTTCAAACCCCAGCACATACATAACTAAGTGTCCAAGAAACAAAGGCAAGATGAAAAACAGTTGGTTCTAAGAAAAAAAAGTTTGTATTGCTTTGTCAACCCAGTCTAACAAAAAAAAAAAATTATGAATTCACCTAACATACACAGTAGTTTCCTGTAAATAGAATTTTAAAAAGGATAAGCTTGTGGCTGTAGTAGAGGCTCATCAGTTATGGTGCTTGCCTGGCATGCACCAAGACCAACCCCAGCCGAAGTGTGGGAGCAACAAAAGTTACATGGAAAACTAAATGATTCTTTCTCTTAAAAAAGAAAAAAAAGATAAACCTTAATTCACTTCCAAAGAATTTACTATCATTTGCTTAAGAAGTACATTTTAAAAAGAGAAAAAATACAGTAAACATGCAGTTTGGAGTAAAAAAAAAAACCCCACAGAAGATTTGGGTATGACAATATCACTGTTGTTTATTTCTGTAAGGTAACTTTTCTAGTTTCAATATTTTCCCCTCAAAATTAAATAAATAAATAAATAATCATGAACTTTAAAACTGGATCACTTGGCCCTTTCTCTTCTTGTCTCCACCCAATTCAAAATGCTTGCATCTCTTGATGGCCAGCATCCTCTTGGATCTGCAGTTCGGCTCCACACATTCAAGCCTTAGCACAATCTTCTTTGTGGTTTTAGCCTTCTTGCGGAAAATTGGCTTTGTCTGCCCACCATAGCCACTCCGCTTCCGATCATAGCGCCTCTTTCCTTGGGCGTAAAGGGAATCTTTGCCCTTCTTATACTGGGTCACTTTGTGAGGCTGGTGTTTGCCACACTTTTTGCAGAAAGTCCTTCGGGTTTTAGGAACGTTGACCATCTTTGCAGTAGAGGTGTCTACACGATGAAAACAAAATATTTAAGGTACCATACATTAAAGATTTTGAAGTTATAGTTCTATACAAATAAGATATTACAGGAAAACAGTATTACATAAATCAGTATCGTGTAAATCCAACAAGTACTCATTTCCCCTATGAATATGTACATACAAGTGCACATTTTTGGAATGTTTAAAATTACTGGACAGGGTTGGGGATGTTGTCCAGTGGAAGGGCGCTTGCTTAGCATGCGTGAGGCCTTGGGTTTGGGTTCAAGGCCTAGCACCTCGTACATAATCGGATATCCACAAAGCGACTCACTAAAAACGACCATCAGCCCTGGAAGTCATCAGTGCAGCGAGTTATGGGCTTGCTTAATGCTTTCTTGTGGCTGCACAGAAAAAAGTACGCGGTGCTTACCTAACTTTCTTCCAAAGAGGGTAAAGGAAAATACTCCTTTACGACACCCTTCCCCCACCCACTTCCTCCATTTTCTAGCTCCTGAGCGACGGATGCAGAATGGGATATAGTAGCTTCTGCTACGACCCGCCCTCGCCCAGTTCCTTCCCCAACCACCACACCGGTCTGGTTTCATTTCCCCCGCGCGAAGCACCGTCACCCGTCAGCAGCCCCGAGGGCTGACGTGTCCTTAACCAGCCGGCGTGCCGCGCGGCCCAGTAGCCGCCATGCGTGCCCTCCTTTTCTGACCGGAGAAACCCATTATTAAACTTACCCAAGTCAAAGCAGCGGGTCTCGCCTTTCCTTTCTTACAAGATCCTTCTCAGGGTACTGAGCAATGGGAGCTCCTGTTGAAACCGCAACAGTCCAGGTCCTGACTTACCAGGAGATCTCGCGGCCGCGATCCTCGACTCGCACGAATGGAGCGGAAGTAGGTTCTTAACTTGAGCGACAGGACTGCGAGCCAATAGGCAACTGGCTCTCTCGGCCGGGGGCCTCGGGACGCCTCTGGGAAGGGCCAACCAACGGCCTACGGGGTGGGCCCTAGGGGTGTGGGCCAGAGGGCCGGGGCTCTCGGCGGGCCAGTCGCGGGTTGTCAGAACGGTCGCCGGCGTAGAGGGGCGAGGCTGCGTAGTCGTTCGGTCTTGGCCGTCCGGGGCCGGAGTAAGGATGAGAGCGCAGAGGACACAGGGCCGCTGGAGGCGCAGGTAACGAAGCTGGGGTGCGGTGGGCTAGCGGCTGGGCTTCTTCCGGGACCCGTGGTGCTGAATGGAGAGGACCGAGACGACGCCGAGCCTCCGCTCCTAGCGGCGGGGGCCGCCGCAGCTGCCAGGCGAAGATGTGCGGATCCCGGGCGGCTCCGGGCAGCTGAGAGCCTTCGGGCCCCAGGACCCCCGGGGACCCGGGATGAGTTAGCGAGGGCAGCCGCGGGGACTGGTTCCTATCGCCACAGGCCGGGGCGATCGCCCGCCCGCTCCTTCCTTGCAGAGGCCGCCAGCTCCTTTCCGCGCCTGCTCGCCGGTGCCCCTGGCTCTGGAGACCATGAGGTTCCGCATCTACAAACGAAAGGTGCTAATCCTGACTCTTGTGGTGGCCGCCTGCGGCTTCGTCCTCTGGAGCAGCAATGGGCGACAAAGGAAGAACGAGGCCCTGGCCCCGCCGTTGCTGGACGCCGATCCCGCGCGGGGCGCGGGCAGCCGGGGCGGGGACCACCCCGCGGTGTCGGTGGGCATCCGCAGGGTTTCTAACGAATCGGCGGCTCCGCTGGTCCCCGCAGCCCCGCAGCCCGAAGCGAACAACCTTACCCTGCGATACCGGTCCCTAGTGTACCAGCTGAACTTTGATCAGACGCTGAGGAATGTAGATAAGGCTGGCACCTGGGCCCCCCAGGAGCTGGTGCTGGTAGTCCAGGTGCATAACCGGCCGGAATACCTCAGACTGCTGCTGGACTCACTTCGAAAAGCCCAGGGCATTGACAACGTCCTCGTCATCTTTAGCCATGATTTCTGGTCTACAGAGATCAATCAGCTGATTGCTGGGGTGGATTTTTGTCCGGTTCTCCAGGTATTCTTTCCTTTCAGCATCCAGTTGTACCCCAACGAGTTTCCGGGAAGTGACCCCAGAGATTGCCCACGAGACCTGCAGAAGAATGCAGCTTTGAAATTGGGGTGTATTAATGCTGAGTATCCTGATTCCTTTGGCCATTATAGAGAGGCCAAATTCTCCCAAACCAAACATCATTGGTGGTGGAAGCTCCATTTCGTTTGGGAAAGGGTCAAAGTTCTTCGAGATTATGCTGGGCTTATACTTTTCCTAGAAGAGGATCACTACTTAGCTCCAGACTTTTACCATGTCTTCAAAAAGATGTGGAAATTGAAGCAGCAAGAGTGCCCGGAGTGTGATGTTCTCTCACTGGGGACTTATAGTGCCAGTCGTAGTTTCTATGGCATTGCTGACAAGGTAGATGTGAAAACTTGGAAATCCACAGAGCACAATATGGGTTTAGCCTTGACGAGGGAGGCATATCAGAAGCTGATTGAGTGCACAGACACTTTCTGTACATATGATGATTATAACTGGGATTGGACTCTTCAATATTTGACTGTATCTTGTCTTCCAAAATTCTGGAAAGTCCTGGTTCCTCAAGCTCCTAGGATTTTTCATGCTGGAGACTGTGGTATGCATCACAAGAAAACATGTAGGCCATCCACCCAGAGTGCCCAAATTGAATTACTCTTAAATAATAACAAACAGTACATGTTTCCAGAAACTTTAATTATCAATGAAAAGTTTACTGTGGTGGCCATTTCCCCACCTAGAAAAAATGGAGGGTGGGGAGATATTAGGGACCATGAACTCTGTAAAAGTTATAGAAGACTGCAGTGAAAAAAAAAGTCAATTACAAAAGCAAAAGTGACAGTCTTCTATTTTTGATATTTGGCTCAACAGGATATGCAACTGAATAAAGGGTTTAGGAACTGGTTTCTGCTTTAATACAGAATTTTTTTTTCTTGTACAAGGTGTCCAAATATATAATGATCTTTTCTAGTTATGTCTGACTAAGATGTAAAACAGAAGTTCTCATTTTGAGAGTTGAATTTTAAAGCTCAGTCTGTATCTGCTAAAGGTATTGATTATTAATTGATAGAAGATGAGAAATTTTATTTAAATTACATCTGTTAATCTTTTTATCCGAAACTTTGTAAACTTTTCCACTTTCAAAACTTACTTTAAGTACAGCAAAATTTATTTAGAAGTGAGCAGTAAAAAGTGTTACAATGAAATCATTAGAGTATTAGTGGAACAAGCCCAGTTTCACTCTGGACAGAATTATTAGGAAAGGATTGCTTCACTGGTTGAAAAACTCAAAAGTTATGTTTGTTAAACACCCTGTCACAACAGTCATTTTCAGTATTACTGATTCCTGCATATTGTGTTAAGGTTTGCCTGTGCTTTGGAACATTCATAGAATACACTTTCTTTTGGAATGTATTTGATTGATAAAAAGTTTAAACATTGTTTTCACCTCAGTGTAGAAATACAGTGATTTGATTTTTTTTTTCTTTTAGTGCTACCGAAATAAATTACTCATTTTTGCATAAAAAGGTTCCTAATCATTTTTCAGAATAAGTTTTGTTTACTCTTTACTCCAAAATTAGTAAAGGCATTCTAAACGTTTTGAACATCGGCATACCATCTTAATATTTACTACCTATACGTTGTATAGTAAGTTTGAAATAAAACACTGCTCTGACAGTGCATTCCCTTTGGGAGAAACTATTTAGCTTTCAAATTAACCAGTCATAGCTAATAAACAATAAAAAAGCTGCTGTGTTAGAGAAATACAGCCTAAATTGTTTCTGAAGGCCAGAAATAATACAAAGTTCAGTTGTGCCAAAGTGCAACACATTTTAGTGCCAGGTTTAACTTAGATCATACTTTTAAAAATCTTTTTTGCGGTACTAGGGAATGAACTCAAGGGTGCTCTCCCAATGAGTTACATACAGCCCCAGTCCTTTTTATTTTTGTATTTTTGGACAGGGTTTCCCTAAGTTGCCCAGGCTGGCCTTGAACTTGCGATTTTCTTGGGTCAGCCTCCAGAGTAGCTGAGATTACAGGCATGTACCACCATGCCTGGGGCAAGATACTGTTTTTAAAAAGAACAGGTACAGTAAAAAATAAAGAAGAGGCTTAAAATTTACTCCATATTTAATATAGAAGTTTCCCTTATTACTACATTCAAAAAAATTAGTCATAAGAGTATATTATGTTGATATTAATAATATCTGTCATTTCAACCTAAGAAAAAAAATTTTCCCTGTTTTGTTGTATTGGGAGTTGAACCCAGGACCTTGTGCATGCTAAGCAAGTGATCTACCACCGAGCTATATCACCAGCCCTCAAACTAAGAAAACAGTCTCAGATTTTTATTGCATCAGTTTGAGTGTGGCCGAAAAATATATATGCTCATTTAAGGTGAGACAAAGTTCTCTTGCTTTGTGAGCTAACTATCTAGGTTCACATTCCAATCTAGTGCTAGTTTTTGTCTGAGGGTTATAAATATAAATCAGGGTAAATTACGAGATTTTCTACCAGTTTTTGATCCCCTGACCTGACATCCCCAGTTTAAATGACTAAAGAATAATTAGGTGATTTCCAGGACTGAATTAAGGCCAGAGTCTGAATTAGTATCCTTGTCTAGAATTAAAATAGATTAGGTCTGAGGCTTTGTGCTTTGTGATTAGATCAAGTGTTTTCCTTTCTACATTTGCTTTCATGCCATCCTAAATTTTTTTATTTTTAAATAGAGGAGGAACCAATTTTATTTATCTTTCCATCTGGCCTGTATTTTTCCAATACTTAGTTCTATATGTGATGCTGGGGTTTGAACCCAGGTCCTTGAGCATGCCAAGGAAGTGCTCCAACTGCTGAGCCACTGCTCCAACCCTGTCCTAAAATTTCTTTGTGAGAAAAAAAACCTGTTAGGACTTTTCCTTTGCCTTGTATTTTAGGTGGATTATTTAAAAAAAAAGATTACAAAGAGTAGCTTTTGTTTTGATGTGATATAATTTTTCTATCAAAGAAAATTCCAGATTTTTAAAAATGTCATTTCTAAAATTCTCAAAAAATGTTTAATACCTAAACAGTAACTTCCAAGAAGTTACTGTAAATGGAATTTACGAAATCATTAAAAACTTTAACATCACATATGGTTTTTTACAACAGATTAAATATAGTGTTGATATTAAATTCCATTTGGTTGTATTATAATTTTTTAGATCATTAATGTGGGATAGTAAGTTCTTTCCCCTCTAAGAAGCTGTAATTCCAATATAAATACATCTTATTGTGAGACTTGGGATTCTACTCTATACATGGATTCACAGTTCTAATTGCATTCTTAGAGAATTATTTTGTGGGACAAACACAACATGGTATTTTGAAATTTTATTAAAGGGTAAGCAAAAATCAACAAGTCAATATATACAGGTTGTATTTAAAACTGTTCTACATCTCCACAACAAAAACTATCTACTAGAGGAATTTCAAAACTTATCTTCAAAATTAAAGGAACTGTTTAAAGGCCTTTACAGTTTACACACTGGCATTAAAATTCCCAATTTTAATCTTATACTTTGTTGAGTACCTGTGTTTTAATATTTAACAGAAAATATTTTAGGACTAAAATTTTTTTATAGAACATTTAATTTCCAAAATTATATAGACTTAATCCAAATCATATAACAAAGAATTCTGAAAACTGAATGCACAATGAGTTGCATGATCTTTAATAATCTGCACACTACCATCCTGCATATTGGTTTCTCTTATGCTGTCAAAATCAGGTATATCATGAACTATATTTTTGTTCAGCAATGAAGATATGTGATCTCCATCTAATTCCTTTTCTTTGGTTACTACTGGTTCTTTTAAATAATTTGTGTCCTCATTTGAGTAAGCAGCACTTTTTTCTTTTACAAAGGCAGGTTCCATTTTTGCTTCGGGTTGCTGTGACTTTCCAGACAGCATTTGAGAAACATCCAGGGACTCTTGTTGAAATCCTGTAACTGAACCACAAGTATCTATTTCTAGTGCTTTAACTGCTATAGATGAATCAGAATCAGTTGTTGAGGTGGTAAAATGTTCTATATTTTCTTTTTCAGTTAGGTGACTTTCTTCATTAATTTCTTCCTTTCCTTGAAGCTGATCAGGATGACTACATTCTTGTAACTATATCAAGAGAAACAACAAATTAATAACTCTTTGAAACAATAGCAAACAGATATTTTGTTGTTGTTACTGGGGATTGAACCAGGGGCAGTTTGCCACTGAGCTCCACCCCCAGCCCTGAAAATTTTATATTTTGAGACAGGGTCTCATTAAATTGCTGAGACTGGCCTGGAACTTGTAATCCTCCTGCTTATTAGTCTTCCAAGTAGCTGGGATTACATGTGTGTGCCACCACACTGGAGAAAATTAGATTTTTTTAAATGTGTGTGGTACTGGGGATTGAACCCAGGGCTTAAAATATTCTAGACAAGGACTCTACCACTGAGCTATACCCCCAGCCCTGAAAATCAGAATTTTTTTTTTTTTAAAGAAAGAAGGACAGTGAGAGAGAGACAGACAGAATCAATTTTTATTGAGTTTTTTCACATGGCTTTTGTTGTTCTGACACTTAGTTGTGTACATAGGTGCTGGGGTTTGAACCCATGTACTCGCGCATGCCGGGCAAGCGCCACAACCAAGCCACCACTCCAGCCCCAAATCAGAATTTTTTTAAAAAAGGTTGAGGGGTGATAACCCTTGCAGACCTGTAAACAGGGTTTAAGGCTTCCCCCTTGAAATCATCCTCCAAATGCCATTTCTAACAATACAAATCTGGCTTTTAACTTTTGATTAAATCCTTTCAATCATTCCTCTTCTCCTTCAGGATGAAATGATCCAAGCTTTTTAACATCGCCTACAATGACACTGATAGTCATTCTTATAAGGGCACAGCTGAATTTGAGTTTAATTTCTGTGTTCACCAGTTACCTTGCCACTGACCCCATGCATCAGTAAGTGGTGTCAGTTAATTATTTTCACCTCCAATATTAAAGACTATTATAAAAATGACCAAACCACAGATTCCACTGAAAAAAAATGAACAAATTCTGTGCCATAATCTCCATGATTTGGGAGAAAGGAAAAGAAAAAAAAAAAAAAGACATGTTCATCCCTGGACAAACTCAGACTTCCTAAATATTTTCGGATTAAATAAGGTAACATGAAAATAGTGAAGCATTTAGGAAGTACACAAGTCTCTTAATATCACTCTGCCCAGTCATTATGTACATTTTGTTCACAGTTATGACATTAAGAAATGAGAATTTAAATTATTAGGTTTTCACCTTGCCAGAAGAGGCTCTCCTCTCCTTAAACAAAGTCACTCCACCAAAATCTTACCTCTGCATGAATTTGAATCTTCTCATCAGTAACCTGGAGAACTTCAATTAATGGTGGGGACAAAGGCATTGTCTGTGTCAATGGCGAGCACAGGACCTCTTTGAGAAATTCATTAACATTTTCTTCATTGACAAACAACTTTTCCTAAAGGAAAAAATATTCTACTTTACAGGTCACACTTGACACAATTATACTTAGAAAAACACCTCATGAAAATTCTCACACACTTCAGGGTTCTTTTTATTTTTATTTTTTTTTAAAGAGAGAGGGACAGTGAGAGAGACAGAGAAAGAGAGGAACAACTTTATTTAGTTTTTCACATGGCCTTAGCTGCTCCAACACTTAGTTGTGTACGTGGTGCTGGGGTTTGAACCCGGGTCCTTGTGCTTGCCAGGCAAGCTCCGAAATCGCTGAGCCACCACTCCAGCCCCAGGGTTCTGCTTTTTAAAATGTATCAACACACTTCTAAAGTGATGTCTTTTTCTTTCTTTTAAGAAGGACAGTGAGAGAAAGAGAGAATCAATTCTATTTAGTTTTTCATGTGACTCTTACTGCTCTGACACTTCATGTGTACATGGTGCTAAGGTTTGAACCCATGTCCTCGTGCATGCCAGGCAAGAGCAGTAACCACTGAGTCACCACTCCAGCCCCCTAAGTGATGTCTTGAAAAAAGAAAATTTACTATTGTACAGATTAATACAAATTGAACCAAAAGTATGTATTTTTTAAAAAAACAGAGAAAAGGAAAAAGAAAGCAGCCTGGGTACTATTTCTAGGTTTATTAAATCTGAGTTGTTTCTCTACTAGATAATATTTCTTACAAATAATACTTTTTTCCTCTTAATGCTTCTTAAGAATAACTTCATTTCTAGGGCTATACATGCAACCTCCACTTTAAATTATAATTTAGTTTTAGAATAACTATGATCCAGCAAAAGAAATATGCAGGACAGGATCAGTTCAAATACTTCATAACTAGTTTGCCTTTTAGTTCTTGGCCATGAGAATTATCTCTCATTTAAAAGAAGTATATTTTAAAGAACTGAGATGATTTAGTGTGACACCCTAGTATATGGTTATTTATAAGAATGAGGTAGATTTGAAGACACTGACACCGAAAGATATCCAAACTAGTATTTGAAAAATTTTAAAATCACTCTTTCACCTGAATCCTAAACATAAAGCAGTTTGTTAATATTCACATCAAATCATGTTATAGTTAAGGTATGGGAGGAATAACTATATTAACCATACTTAAAATTACTTATAAAATCAGTTCATTGTTGTACCAAATAAAATTATTTTCCTCTGTCCTCCTATATAAACTAATTTTATAATTACAAAATAAACACAGATCATTATTTGGTTCAAATAGGGGAACAAACTCAGACAAGTTTTAAGTTCTCTTCCTTTTTATTTTTTGGTGCAGGTTGGGGGGATTGAACCTAAGCAGCATTTAAGCTTAACCACTGAGCCACATCTCCAGCAGCCCCACCACCACTTTTTTTTTTTTTTTTCAATTTTGAGAAAGGTCTCTAAGTTAGGGCCTAAGTTGCTGAGGCTGACTTTGAACTTGCCATCTTTCTGCCTCAGACACCCAAGCTGCTGGAATTACAGGTGTGAGTTCTCTTATATTACTTTTTTTTTTTTTTAAACTGGGGATTAAACCCAAGGGTACTTTACCACTGAGCCCTTTTTAATTTTCACTTTGAGACAGGGTCTTTTTAAGTTGCTGAAACCTGCCTCAGCCTCCTGAGTCTCTGGGACTAGAGGGGTATGCCACCGTGCCAGGCTGTATTAGACAATATTTGAATTTGTGAATACCTACCATACGAAAGTGAACCTTGAAAACAAAATTTTTTCATTTTGAGTAATTTACCTTGCTATTATTTAAAGATCCAGATCCAGAATACTACTGTATTATAGAAGCACCCTCATCAAAAGCATTTCTAAAGTTCAAGCTTCTTTTATTTTTTATTTACTTTTTGTGGTACTGGAGAGCCAACCCAGGACCTTCTATGTGGTAGGCAAGCACTCTACCGTTGAGCTATATCCCCAACTCATTCATGCTTCACTGCAAAAAATACACCAAATACTTTCAGTTAACTCAAGGAAAATATAACAAATGGTTATGATTAAAATACAGAAGATCTAGGGCTGGAGGGGTGGCTCAGAAGTTGGGAGAGCTTGCCTGGCATGCATGAGGACCTGGGTTCAAACCCCAGCACTACATACACAACTAAGTATTAGAGAAACAAAGTCCAGATGAAAAAATAAAAATTGATTTTCTCTCTCTGCTTCTCTTTTCAACTCCCTCTTTCTTAAAAAAAAAAAAATACAGAAGATCTGCACAAACTTGGCTTCTCATTCTGAGTGACTTCATTAAACACTCAACTCACTGACTCTGAAACTCTAGAAAAATTCTCAGTGAATATTTTAAGACTTTAATAATGGGGCTGGAGTGGTGGCTCAGTGGTTTCGGCACTTGCCTGGCAAGCACGAGGACCCAGGTTCAAACCCCAGCACCATGTACACAACTAAGTGTTGGAGCAACTAAGGCCATGTGAAAAACTAAAGTTGTTTCTCTCTGTCTCTCTCACTGTCCCTCTCTCTCTTTAAAAAAAAACTTTAATAAACATACTTAGTATTATTCTGGACTTCAGAATCACAAAAGTTGCTAAATTATGATTATTTTAATATAATACACTTATATGTCCCACTACTCATGATTTTTTGATGTACTTTAAAACTTAAAAGCCTGATCCCTTAAAAGCAAAACAAAGGAATTGGACATTAGGAGCCCATCAGCCATAGCAAATGTGATGACTAATGAAGTATTATGATAAATCTCTTTCAGGCTTCAAAGATAAAATACGGTTGCCTTAATCCTACTTTGTTTTACTTTTCTTCCTTAATGTTAGTATTGTAAATAATCAGATTAAAATATATTCTTGAATATTAACTCTTGTTGATAGTTTTCTTCCCACATTGAGTTATTTTTATTTATTAAAACAATCACAGGAAAACCACTGCCCTTTCCTAAATTTCCTCCTTCTGCTGACATAAAGTTATTCAAATCCGTATTTTATATTCTGACAAAATATCTTACCCAACTAGTTATTTCACCATTTTCGGAGGGTTTCCCGTTAACCACTTATCACTGATACCTAACTCATAAAATACAGAGCTAGCTTACTAGCAAATTTCTAGAAAAATAACAGGTGAAAATTTCTGATAGGTTAAAATCCAAAGTCACATACTTAATCTTTAATATACAATCTGTGCAACCATTATTTCTGGGAACTTGACTCTTGAACAAGTTAATGTATCATTGATACAAACCTCAATAAAAATCACCTATTGCTCATTTATGAGTTTAGTTCCAGAATGATAAGTACTTTTTTTCAATATTTGCCAATAACAGTGGAGTATTAAATGTGAAATTCAAGAACTTCAATAACCTAAAAAGCCTAAGTTACTCATCAAAATTCATCCTGAGTAAGCTAGATAATGCTCAGTCCAGTCCTACAGTGTTTGCCCAGAAGTGGTGCAGCTGATGTACTGTTCTATTCATCTCAATAATTTTTGCACTTTGTAAATGTCAGCCATTGTGCTAAATACTAACAGGGTCCTAAAGAGGATTAAAGCAAAAGCAAAGAGACACTTGCAATGTAATATATTGCCCACTAGAGGGCAACATCACCAAAATCGGCGAGGAAAATTACTAAACAGTGACCTGTGGAGGAAAGCGGATGGGATTTAGATTAATATTAACATCTGAGTTTGCTCTCTAAGAACCGTGACATTGGCTGAGATCTTTTCCTCTCCAGAAACAAATTTATTATTATTACTCATTTTCTAAGCTCAGAAAAAGTGATTTTCCAATTTAAAATATTTCCACTGGAGTGCTTCTTAAAATTTGTTTGGGACACAAACCCTGAGAATGTGACTAAAGTTTCAGATTTTTTCTTCAGGAGGCATCCCTCCCAACTTTTTGTATATAATTCTAGAGGTCTAGGAATCACTGAAAATCCAGTCTGTCTCCTTCGGAGTCAAAGGACCCCAGCTTTATTACGGACAACTTTGAGGATGTGAAACCCATCACCAGACAGGATGTCTGGAAATCTTTCTGGAAAAACCCTTAACACGCACCAGGATCACAAAAGTTGTAGAAAATGCATAGTTTAGGATAAACTGAGAGGGCGCCTGTAACAACAAATTTTTGAAGACAAAGAATATTTCAAACATTAATACTCTAGATAAAGGCCTATTACCTCCAAAGAATCTTTTTCCAAACCACAGTACCACTCTCGCCAACGTCCACGGCTCTCTGGAGATTTGACCAATACTATCACTGCGTTGTTTGAAGAAACGCTAATCACAGGTTCTTTGGTACTCAATTTATTTTCTGGAGCAAACTTTAAGAAGACGGAATAAACCAAATCTTGTGTGGAGAAGCACAATTGGTACTGGAGGGGATTCAGATCCCACTGAAGGCTTGTAGGCTGAATCTGAGGCACCTGAATTAGCAGAGTCAAAGATTCGTCATCCTGATTACATTGCAAAGGAGGACACAAAGGTTCCGTGCTCTCAGGGCCGGGGCCATCCATTGCTGGGCCAGAAGGCTCGCGGCCCGGGCTCTCCCAGTCCTCGCCTGCCTCTGCACTGAGATCTCCGCGCGGACTCCCTCTGTCTACCTGAGACTCCCAGTCAAGGCCCTGGGATGAAGTACAAGGACAGCGTCCGTCACCATCCCCAGGTGAGCTCCCAGCTCTAGACGGCGGCTCCGCCGCGAGGCCGGGCGGCCACGCCGAGTGCCGGCTGAAGTCCGGCTCTTCCGGCTGGAAGTCTATCGCCTCCCCAGAGCGCGTTAGCGCAGGCGCCACCTTGGAGGCGCCAGAGGGTGAAACCCCGGCAGGTGTCACCTCCACGGCTCCGCGATCCGGGCTGGGGTCGCCCACCCGACCCCCGGCGCGCCGCGCCTCCCCCTCGCGGGCGGAAGCGTAGGCCCCGTCGTCAGTTCCGGACGGTCCCGCCGACTCTTCCGGCGCCGCCGGCTGCACCACCGGCAGGGTGACTACTAACTGCCGCCGGGCCTTATTGAACTGCGCCTTGCCGCGACTGTCATCCACCGCGTACGGGAGCGACAACCGCAGTCGGTAGTCGGGGTTCCTCGAGTCAAGACACAGCAGCTTTCCTGTCACCTCCAAGGCTGCCTGTTCAGCCGAGCGCAGCAGCGGCAGTTCGATGGTGACCACCAGCTCTTGCGGCACCGGGCTCGGGACCGAGTCCCGGGAGCACCGGTAATCCTGGAGGTCCACGTGGTGGCGCTGCACCACGCTGCAGCGGGGCTCGGTTGGGGCGGCCGGCCGAACGGGCTCCGGAGGGTTGAGCGCCTGGGGCCCAGGGCTGCCTGAGTTGTCGGCAGCCGCCGGGTACCGGTAGGGGTAGGGAAAGCCCGAGAGCGGGTCCTCCGGCTTCCTGTCGGAAGGGGGCGGGACACTCCCCGGAAGGGGAGTGCGCAGCACGGCGGCCTCTGGGGTGCCCTTGTACTTCGTCTTCAGGGTCTTGGCGTTGCGGCGGTCCAACTGGACGCCGAATTGCTTCTCGACTGCTTCCAGGGCTGTAGCATCCAGCATCTGACAGAAGTGCTTGTGGCGCCGCGCCAGCGCCAGCGCGTCAGGGTGGAATACCACATCGTAGACCATGTATCGGCTGCCGCTGCGCCCCGCGTACTCACGGCCGGGCGCCAAACTATAGGGCAGGGACCAGTGGCTGCCACCGCCGCCTCCAGGTCCTGGCTGGGTGCTGGGCGCGCCCACCAGCGCGTTGCTGCACACGTTCACGAAGCAGTGCCGCGCCCCGTCCTGGCTGGTACGCAGCACGTGACCTGGCTCCGGGTGCACGAACCGCACCTCCACTCCGCGCTCACGCTCCAGCGCGGTGATCTCTTCCTCGTAGCGCCGCCGGTTCTCCGGGTCATTGAGCTCCTCGGCGTACGCGTTGAACATTCGCCGGAACTCAGGATCCTTGAAGGCGGTGGTGAGCCGCTGGACCTCCTCTCCGCTCAGGTCCAAGTCCTCCAGCGGCGAGGATGCTGCCGCTTTGGCCATGCTGCTCCGCAGCTCCTAGCCCCAGGCGAGATCAGTGCTAGACCCGTGGGCAGAGCGCCCCGTCGAGTCTCTAGTATAAGGAGAGTAACCGGCCCAGGTCTGTAACGGCCACAGGATGGAGCCCGGGGAAGCGCGTGCACGTTGCCATAGTAACCCCACCTACAACACCCGGTGGGAGGAGCAGCAATCACGTGGAAATGCCAGAATAGGCCTCATTGTTTCTTCAAACTAACCACTAGAAAATAGTGGCTGTCATTTGAATAGTATGTCATGTTCATGTTTGGAAATACCCCTTTTAAGGTCACACTTGTCCAGAATTTAGATGTTTCAAAGGTAACTTAAAATACATTGACAAGTAATTCTTAAGTATGCTCATTGGCATCAAGGTTATAATAGAAATGAGTGCAAAAAAATTACCGTATGACTAGTACAGAAATTAAGTTTAGTTTCTAAATGCATGTTTAATTAGAATATATCTTTATACATATCTGTATTTTGTTGTTTTGCGATGCTGAGAT
Source organism: Aplodontia rufa (assembly GCA_004027875.1). Taxonomy (NCBI): domain Eukaryota; kingdom Metazoa; phylum Chordata; class Mammalia; order Rodentia; family Aplodontiidae; genus Aplodontia; species Aplodontia rufa. The sequence goes on along the minus strand of PVKS010019462.1, from coordinate 2,483 downwards.
TGAATCCAGGGCTTCCCATATCAGCATATTTTTTAAAGACTGCAGGAAATGTTTTTCATATAAAACCGTTCAAGCATACCATTTTGTTAAAACAATGTCAAATTTCATAAATTCACATTTAAACATTTTAAAAGTTTATTACAATTTTATTATAACAGTATCAAAATCATATATATATAAAGCCAAACAGAAAACTGATGAATTTCTTTTTCAGATGGTCTTTAAGAATCTCAAAAGCCTTGAAGTTTGCTGAAAATAGGGGAAAAAATTATAAAATTAAACATTTTGGAAATCTGTTATTGTGCATTTCTTAATATTTAGTTATAACTAATTCGTTTCAAAAATAGGTCAAAACAAGATCTTGGTTCCAAATTAAGGCAACACTACAGAAGTCTCCTCAAACATAAATGTATACCTTATAAAGGTATTCTAATTGAAAAAAGGAAAAGTCTAACCATATATAAGCATGTATGTATGTGGGTTTGTGCTTTAAAAACATGTACATAAGTGGTAGAATATTATGATATTATTCTAGGCCTGATCCATTAGAATATGCATTATCTATAATTTAATTCCTCATTTTATAGCTTAGAAATTTAAATAAATTAGAAAAGTTCTGAATAAGTACACATTTTGATACATGTACATTTAAATTATTTCTTGTCTTTTGACATTATAAAAGCTGCAATTAAAAATTGTTCCTACTTTTATGCACAAGCTCAAGTGTACCTGTAGGATAAATTTCCTAGAAACAACTGCATTTTAGGTTGTAGTAAATCTTGTCAAATTGGTCTCCACCAGATTTTTACCAATTTTCATTCAGACCAACTATGTGTGAGAATGTGTATCTCCCTACTACATCACCAATATTAGTGAAAAAGGGTTAACCTATCTACTTTGCCTACATTCTGTGATTAATTCCACAATGTAATTTCAAAAATATTCTAACAAAAGCCCTCTTAGGAGAAAACTAAAAAGCAGACACACTAGTATATTTCAGTCTATCCTGAATTTCTTTTGTTCTCTCAAAAAATAGTACATTAATCTGTTTGTTCTAGCATGAAGAGTTCTGAAGTTACCAATACGATATTATAATCTGGAAATTTTATATCAAGGCTTTTCATTATCTGAGCCACACAAGATAAAGGAACCCATTATTTCAATGCAACACACAGTATAAACTACAAGTCAAGTATACTGCAAGAAACCCCCACCTCTCTCCCATATGGGACTGAATCCAGGGCTTACACTTGCTAGGCAGACCTGTACCAACGGCCACTGAGCTACATCCCCTCAGCTCATCTTTTTTTTTTTTTTTTTAATTTTAAGAGCCTCACTAAGTTCCCTAGCTGGTCCTGAACTTGAGATCCTCCTGCCTCAGCCTTCTAAATCACTCACACTGCAAGTATACAATGCCCAGGTTTTGCTAGAAACTTAAGAGAGATGGGTATAATAGAGGGTTAGAGCAGTTGGAGCGCTTGCCTGCCATGAGCGGGAACCTGGGTTTAAACCCCAGCACCACATATGCAACTAAGTGTCCAAGAAATGAAAGCCAGATGAAAAAATAAAGTTGATTCTCTTTCCTTCTCTCTTTGAAAAAAAAAAACTAATAGAAATTTGTACAAAATGCATAGAAAAGAAAACAATTCTGCATGGCAATTAAATGTAGATGAAATGTCTTAGGCTATTATAATCAATTTCCAACTGTAACTGTAAGTAATTGAAGAAATTCAGGTAAAGTGAAAATGTAGGTCAGAAATGATGAAGCCAAGACTGACTCTAACATTTGGACTAATAAGTTGTCTGCAGTTACAGAGGTGGGCTGCAAATTTGGCTATATTTGTCCAACAGTTAAACCAAAGGACGGCTATTAGATTTACCATCTTCCTAAAATAAAAACAGTGCTTGGAACACACTTGTCTTGAGAGCTGTTGAGAATTCTCAGCTTGGTTTTCATAGCAGACTAAATTTTTTATATGTAAAATTTTTATACCAAATCTCAGTTCAGTAAAAGTCAGTCTTAAAAAATGAGTTAAAAATATGCTCAAGGCTGCCAGACCGTAGTGGTGACTTAATCTTACCCAAATGACCTCAGGGGTAGATGACAAGGCTGGAGAAGAACTCACATCCTTAACCTAAAGGCATTTCATCAGCTTTCTTTTCAATATACAATGTGGACTAGGTGAAGACAAACAAATATTAGACAATGAAAATAGAGGCTAGAATATCTGTGATGATCTGAGAATTTCTGTCTGCTTATATTCTAAGAACTAAGCAATGTCGAGAATATAGTAAGAATCAAACATGTCAAATAGGTGAATCCAAGAATAGGGTCTCATATCCAGAATCTATAAAATACTCAAAAATGTCAGCTACAAAAACACCAACAGCCCACTTGATAAATGGGCCAAAGAGCTAAATAGAGACTTCTCACCAGAGGACATTGATCAAGCCAATGAATACATGAGAAAGTGCTCTAAATC